>VZTF01002407.1:1523-120396 GCA_013397755.1 Cnemophilus loriae
GGGTTGGTCTCATTCTCCAGGCAACAACTGACAGAAGAAGAGGACACAGCCTTAAGCTGTGCCAAGGAAAATATAGGTTGGATATTAGGAAGAAGTTTTTTACAGAAAGGGTGGTAAAGTACTGGAATGGTCTACCCAGGGAGGTGCTGGAGTCACCATCACTGGATGTGTTTAAAAAGAGATTGGATGTGACGCTTGGTGCCATGGTTTAGTTGCGGTGTTAGGGCATGGGCTGGACTCGATGATCTTGAAGGTCCCTTCCAACCTAGTGATTCTGTGATTCTGTGGTATATATATATGAATGACACTTTCCTTGATAGCTTGTTAATGTATCTCACTTGTAACACACAAGGCCTACCAGGTAAAAGAATAGTTTTGGTCCTACTCTCCATTAATTAGTAGGCACTTTTTGAGAGCCAGATGGATGTGCCAACTGGCAGAATTTCTCGAGGGACTGATGGAGTGTTTATAGCTAAGTCACAGATGGATGCTACCAACTAATAGGTAAGAGTCATCACTTAACAATAACTTGTAGTCACTAGAGATACAGAGTGGATTTAAATTGGAATTTATATCTTGAAGCATCTATCTGCATTTTGCTTTTTCCTAAAGGCATTTATCCCTATGCAGCAATCAGTTTGTCTCCAGGAACCTCCGTTATTTGGTAATGTGGGTGAGAATTGTCTTCAAGGAGATGGGTACAGCCTTCAGGGGTTATATTGTAACTGAATGAGACCCGTGATGCTATAAAAGATTTGCAATGTAAGAATATATTAGTGAAGCCATTATCCAAGCCATCTCAGATTCTGAAATAATGTAATACATTCCGTGTGCCACTGTCATTTGGAAGGTGGTTGATCTCACTCTTGCATGCTTAAAACTATTTTAATGAGGGCCTCTCTTTCTTACTGTTCATGCTAGCTTTCCTAGGTGAAACGGAGCCAGTCATGTGGTTTGAGAGAGAACAGAATTTGTATTTTAGAATACAACTAAAATTGCATTGATCTCTCTCTGAATATTCCTTCCATGTTCACAATAGGTTTATTGCCTTAAGACTAGGTGGGACCATTCCTGCTATGGAATTGGAAGTGTAGAAGAAAAAATCCACTCTCCTGCTTAAAGGCACATTTTGGTGACACTCTGAAATGGCAGCTTCAGAGTTTCTGAGGTTATTTAAGCCGTGAGGGTCATCTGGAAGACTCAAAATTAATTGAGACCTCTTACTACAGCAACTCCTCATCTTTCTTTAGTGCCACATCTGCAGCCTGGATGGGTTTCCCAAGATGAAGATTCCTTACTGTATAAGAGTGAGAATTGCAAATGGGGCAACTGGGTGGGAGTTGGATGGATTTTGTATTTGTTTTTCTTACTAGTTTGTAACTTTCTGAGGCATATGGATGTGGATGGCACATTTGAAACATGGAAATATATGAGAGCTAGCAGTATTATTTGGTATATTATTTCTACCTAAATGTGTGTTTGATAGTATTCTGTCTCAGAGTATTCTGTCTGATTACACAAGTTAAACAGTTTGTGTTCATAAGAAGGGGAAAAAATACAATCAGAGGACTAAGCATTGACAAAAGGTACCTTCAAGGTGAGTACCAGAGTTCATTACAAGAACAATGAAGGTGCTATTAATCAGGAAATCCCTACCCATCTGGTTCCAGCCACACTAAGAAATTTAT
The DNA here is from genome assembly GCA_013397755.1 of Cnemophilus loriae. Classification (NCBI taxonomy): domain Eukaryota; kingdom Metazoa; phylum Chordata; class Aves; order Passeriformes; family Corvidae; genus Cnemophilus; species Cnemophilus loriae. The sequence continues at coordinate 3,212 of VZTF01002407.1, forward strand.
TTTTTCTTATGTGGGGTAAAGGATAGGCCAAAGCTACAGAAGTCTTGCTTCTGACAGAGAAAATGCAGCATTATAGCCATTCTATCTGATAGCTACCTGGAGCACACCAGCACAAAGTAAGAAGAAAGTTTATACAAAACTGACTTCTCTATGCAGCCATTTCTTGTTTTGACCATTTTCAGTAGTTGCATAGTAAAATGAATCAACAATGAATTTACTGTGAAGAAGCTGAGAGAACAAGCGGTTATCATGCTGATCAGTTTCTGAGTCACAAGATCTCTGGAGGATGTTTCTCTTACTGATGCTGGATAGAGCTCATGCTGTCAGATATGCAGTTGGGTAGGAAAGGGCTGCAACTTGACGATCTTGCCAAGAGGTTTTACCTAAGGATGGCAAAAGAATTCAGGTCTCTGAGGTTTGATACAGAGAGAGACTGCAAAGGCGGCTGTAGAATCAGTAGCTGAATAGGAGGCTGAAAATAGAGTACAAATACTGTACACTGATTAAATGTTGCATAAAGCCGAGATCTGAAGTGGTTACTGGAGTTGGATGTGCATGGCCAGGTTTTTTTGTTTGTGAGTATGCCTGTGCTTTGTTATAGTATGAAATGGCTATTCCTTGCTTGGATTATTTGTTTAATTCCCAATTAAGCTGTGAATAGGGGTTTGGTTTTCTTTAAATAAATGGAGGAGACATTTCACTTGCATTCTTAATGGAGCTTTAGGTGTTTTCTACGGCTATTACACCTTTTTTTCTACATTTTCCCTAATACACATTGCAAACACTCTGAGAAGAACAGATTTTGGCAACTATCAGAACCAGACCTTAACTAAGGAGGAGAGTTGCTTTCCCAAAACCCACTTTTTCCCTCTCTCCTTCCCTCCAGTTTCAGTCTGTGGTATTAGGGAAGGGAGGAGGACTGTTATGCCTTCAGGTACCGTGTCATCAGACAGAACTGGCAGCCTACTTTAGACTTGGATGGCTTAATATCCAATTTGTCAATTACAAAACACCGTCAGCTTTAAGTCATTAAGTCTTAGCAAACTGGTTAGTAATGTTCTTGCTTTCAGTTGCTCATTGCTAACATTTTCACCCTTGTTGCAGCCTCCAAACTCATCTAAGCAAAGTGTCTAGATTGCCCAAATATGTTTTTTATTACTATTTATTTTTCCATAAGCACCCACACCTTGGTACTGAACAAGGTATAAATCAAACCAAGAACCCTGCCCTGAGGAGATTGTATTCTACAAGATAGTCTTGCCTTTCATAGTTGGATTTTTTTAAAATGAAACTCAGAGTGAAATATGCTGTGAGGTAGAAAGAGCATATTTCTTGCCTTTAAAACATTTGCTTCTGAGTTGTCTTGGAAAATAGGCTGTGTCCTAAGCACTCTTTGTTCTCATGAGAGTAATACAGATATTGGGGCACCCTCATCAGTGCTTGTATCTTTCATCTAATTTTTCTGTCAGACCACCTTTTAGTAAAATGATATATTTCATTAATAACTGGGTATCAAGAGAGGGACTGCAACACAGATATGGGATCCAATACAGAGGGTTTTGGTTGTGATTTTGTGAATTGCAAATGATTTATATGTCTTGTATGCAGTCCTTAGGTAGGGAGCCCATCCACTGCACAGACCAAGGTTACAGACTGCTGAATAACGAGGCTTATCTGACATTTTTAGTTAATGATTTGATAGTAGTGGGAAGGAAACCACTACCTATGCTACTACAATGGAAAATAGCAAAATAATAGTGATAAAGGTTTGTGAAAGCTGTATGAGACTCTGTGAGAATTGTTGCAGTAACAAAATGAAAGTGGTAAAGAACGAGGAGCTGCTGCTGCACAACAGTGAAAGGATCCCATTTCTGTGCAGCTCTATGCAAGTTACACAAGGTTAAATTGCAGCTCTGTCATTGTCATTCGTGCAGGCTGCAGTAATTTTTCCCCAGTAGTAGTTATAGTAAAGTAATATTTTTTTTAACCCTGGATAAGTCTCTTTGAAGATGGCACAATTAATGGCAGTGGGAAATGAAGATCTCTGCTTAACTGCAATTAAAGTGTACTGTGATATGGGTTATCTTGCAGACCTTCCAAGTGACCTGACCTTGAAAGGCTGTATCAGTCAGCCTGACCAAAGCATGCTGGGAGCAAAACTCTGCTGGTGAATACTTTTTGTGTCTGCCAAGGAACACTGCAATATGCTTTTGTCAGTCCGAAATGAAAAATAAGATCACACAGCATTTTAGATGGATCATTGGCAGCATGTGTGTGGCTCCATACCTCCCTTTCTATGCATGACCACACTGATTTGGTTATTGCTTTAGGGAAAGGGTAAGGTGAACATGTTCATCTGCATAAATCTATGGAGATAAAATAAAGGATACATAAATACTTGACATGCACATTTTCAACTCACACTTGGGAAGGGAGATGAAGCAAAGTTGTTTAGCAAACTTGGGTGTGTTATTGAGTTACTGTGCTGAAGAACAGCACTAAGTATTGGTCTGCTTTTGTGTCACAGCAAGTTAAAGGTAACAGCCATTCAATTAAACCTTAATGAAAAAGCAACAGTCTCAGACTTTACTTATGAGTTACGTCATGAGAACCATCTTATTGACCAGAGTCAAGCTGCCTAGTCAGATTCATATCTCATGTTGCATTTAAGCAGAGCTGTGAGAGAAACTGTGTATTATTTTTACTGGTTCTATGCTCAGTGCTCATGTAATATTTGATTTTTCTTTTGTTGCTCTAGTTCCCCAGTTTGAAACCAGTTGTAGCTACGTGGAAGCTACACTTGAGGAGTTTTTGGCTTGGAGTTGTGGGCAGCCTTCTTGTCTCTCTGGACCATTTGGTTGTTACGATTACTCCAAATACTGGGCTTATGCTGACTACAAATACATTGCCAGAATATTTGAAGACAAGCCAGAAATTTTCCAGGTAAAACATTATCTCTTCCTAGTTGAACCATTGCAAATTAATGTAGCTTCTGAAACCTCTACTGCTATCCCTCTCTGCTCCTTTGGCCACTTACTTTAAAATTTTGAAATAAAGCAATTGGCTCTCAGGCTAACTGAAATCTGCCAAATGGCAGCCATCTAAAATTCTGGGTCTCCCTATAAATTTAGAAACACCACCCCAAGTGACAAAAAAAGAACTTACCAGGGTGGCAGCCCATTTAGGCAAGATCCACCTTGCACCCAAATGGTGCCCAAATTAACAGCTCCACTCAGGAGGGAGGATTGATGGCATGTATTCCCCTGTAGTAACAAGGCTGTAACATGGCTTTGCTCCATGTTTTGCCTCATGGCTCATTTTCTTAAGTAGCACAGCTCCTTCCCTTAATATAATTAGATTAACTGTTTGTGAGGAGGAGAGATTCTGTGGAGGCAGTAAAATACAGGAAGTAACCTGCCCATGGAAGTACATAATCTATGGTAATTACCATACATAGTAGGACAACTACCCAAGGTATTTCCTTTTATTTTCTCTGTGCCTATCTCCTATTTCAATGTCTTGCTTCATCTACATTCCTGCTACTTCTCCTTGCAAATTGTAAGAGGGCAAAATTAAGGATAGCTATACAAAAGGTGTACTTCTTCAAAAGATATAAAGAAAGAGTAAGTAAAGCCTTATTCATTTCTATACTTTGAAAGGTGAAAATGGAATCATAATTCCCTGTAAAATCACTGTATCACTGGGGTGACAACGAGTATGAACTGATAAGCCCTCTCAAATTAATTATTTCCTCAGAAAGCATTTCCTATGCTCCTTATATGTATTTTATTCTTTTGTGCCAGTAAAATTGGTGATTTTCAGTGATCAGTCTTTTTTCAGGCTTTCAGACTTTCCAGACTTTCCCATTGTTCTGTGGGTCAGAAGGTAAGGGTTGGACACAGAGATCATCTTACCTTTCTTTCCCCCTTCCCTTCCTGAGCACACTGAAACATAACCAGGATCACATAGCCTTGGGCTGGTTATGTGTTGTCTGAACTAATTTGGGAGCTCCAAGGATGTTTCAGGCTTCCCCAGATCTTTGCATAATTTCTCTGTCTGTGGTCCTGTCTTGGTCTTCGCTTTTTCTGCCTCCACAGACAGCATTTCCATGTGTCTTCTGGCACAAGCCAATAGCAGCCCAGAAGACCTGAACAGCCTGCTGTTTCCTTCAGTCAATAAAAACACACAGAGGAAACAACCATTTTCCTACCCCCTTCTTTCCCTTGCCCCCGTTCAAGAACAAAGTGAGGCTTCTGGATTTGCATTTCTGTGTAGGTGTCATGCCACAATCTGATCACCTGACCTAACATGCAGCAGATTGTACTGCAGTTTTAGAATAGACACACATAATGGTTATGCCATGGATTTTTTTGAAAAGCAGAATCTGGGAAGGAAAAAATTGGTGGTGTTATGCAAGCAAATATGGTGTGTGTCATCTGCCATTTTCACAGGCATGGAAGAGAAGTGCATCCGTCAGTTCCACACTTGTATGGCTTTTGAAACACTGCTACACAATTTATACCAGCCAAAAGAGTTCTTTGTAGAAATTCTCTTCTATTCTTGTGTGAATTTGATGATAACCCCTTTTTTTCTTTCTAGATTTTATTTAGATTTACGTAAGGTTATTTGAAGGGGAAAAGAAGGCCAACTGCACTGTTATTTATAGTGATTAATAGGGCCATTTAGAAGTTGTTTGAAATTTAGATTGCACTGTTTATCATTTACAGTTGTGTGGGCTAAGGTAATGATTCCATTATTCTAATCTATGAGCAATATCTAGCATCTTACATTTTTTGTTCAGTTGATATTTCATTACAGAATTTGAGATATAAATCAGGAGCAAGATACATGCATGAAGTTTAAATAGAAATGAGACCTTTTAAAGTGACATACGGGTACAGATTAACTTCATTAAAAGCAGCAAATGAAATAAATATATATCACAAGTAATGTGCCATCTGTTATGGTTGGAACACCTTTTACTGCATTTCTTCTTACTGTGGCTTTTTATTGTAGAAAAGGAACCCAGTGTGACAAGATTTCAGTAATACTACCAGTTCCTTTTCAGTTCATTGGTTAAAAACTATTTTACCCATAATCGCTCCAACTATTTACTACAGCAGCAGCATTTTCAAAAAGTTCTTTTAAAATGTAATATTGATTATGTGTGCTTTCTTTTCACTTAAATTGTAACAAAATATAAAAACTATTTAGGTGTGAGATTAAAGTGTAGAAATGGTGTTATGCTTAACTTTTTCACTGAAATAGTTGTATTGAATTTCAAATTTTATGCCTGCTGAAATCTATAGGAGCAACCTTTTCTTTTTGATCTTTTGCTGTCTGACAAATGTTTATATTACACTTCTGCATTTTTTTCAAATGATATCTTTAAAATCAATAACTCTGAAATTCAGAATCTTTAGCAACACCTAATTTTTGGGAAGGCTATCGCTCACTTTGAGGGTTTCCTGATACAGAGTCATGGTGAAATCATCCTTATAATGTCTAGCTGTAGTTTTCCTTATCCATAGATCTTAAAAAAGGATAGTCATCAACCTGCCTGCAAGCAGCAAGCTTACATACCTAAATTAGGAGTCCTAGACTCCTATTTTCTCTTTATAGACAGGAGAAAGAGAGAGGCTTTTCCAAGGCATGATTGAGAGTGCTTTGACTAGAGCAAGAGCCAAGCTTAAATTAGGTTCCTAAAGTAAGGTGCTGTGAATGACCCCAAAGTGCTCTACTGAAATGGAACAAATACTGTTATCTTCCTTTTCAAGATGGGAAAAATAAAACTCAGAGATGAAGCCATTTGCCCAAGACCATCAGGAAGCCAGAAATTTAATCTCTGTTTCCTAAGGCTCAGTCTGGGGGTCCGGCCAAAAGGCGCCAGTATCTCTGGCCAGGATTCCTCAAGTGCTTTCCAATAAACAAATGATCAGGCCCTGCAGGTGGCAGGGTGAGCTGTAGATACATAGGAAAGCTTTACCCAAGCTATACAGAACCATTCTGCAAAACCCTTGGACTGTCTGAAAAATACCTCACTGTGCCTCTTTCCAACTGTCATCCCCAAGGGATTGCTTGTGGGAGGATCAACGGACTGGAAGGATCCAGGACTGTGTTCATAATATGTGCACACCTGTTCTGCCCTTTCCCACCCTGTCATCAAGTTGTTTTAAGTTCACTGCCTCTGCAGTTGCAAATGTGTCCATTAAGTAATAAGAAACTTAACCTGGCATAACACCGTGTCACAGATGGGGTAAAGTCTGTATTCCCAGACTACGTGGAGAAAGCTGAGCTAGGAGCAAAGAGAGAGCAAAAAGTCTGCATACATTATCAATTGTTTAAAAATGGAATAGGGATTTTTCTTTCCTTCTTTCCTTTCATTCTCTTTTAAAATGCCATATATAAGAATTTTTCTAAAAGCAATCCTGAGCTTTGGTAGATGGTTAAGAGTGGAGAAAGATAAAAAAGAGTGTTTGAAAAGGAAAAGAATTCCCATGTGGCCGTGAGAATTTGGGCAGTCCTTCTGCAGAGCAAAGGAGTAATTGAGTGATATGAAAGGTGGGGATGAGAATTTTAGAGGAAGGGGAACAGACTATGCATGCTCCAGAACCCTACCAAGGAAAAACAGCTGCAGTGGATAAGGAGTGACTGAGCAGCGGAAGGAGAAGACAGGAGACTCTCAGAACTAAGGATAGGATGCGAATCAGTTCAACAGCTTACATAAATAACCTTTTTGTTGCTGTAGGATGTAAGGTGGTCTGACTTTGGTTTTCCTGGAAGAAATGGAAAAGAGAGCACGCTGTGGATTGGTTCTGAAGGAGCAAACACCCCCTGCCATTTGGACTCCTATGGCTGCAACTTAGTGTTGCAAGTACAAGGAAGGTAACAAGTGCACATTCATACAGCAAATACAGGAGAGAGTTATACTGTGCATAACGTTAGTTTTGGACTCTTAGTATTAATTCTAGGTCCTGATTATTTTAGTTTTCTGAGTTCTTGCTGATTGAAGAGCATCATAACCGTTCTACAGGAAATGGCAGAACTTCAGGGCATTGGTTTGACTGGGCTGTGGAGCTAACACAATTTTATTTTCTGGTCTGTGTGTTATATGGTCCAATTATAAACACTTTATCTTTCTAGTAGTTATGAATTCAGGAATTTGGAATTAGGAGATAAAAGAGTTAAAAATAAAAAGCCCCAAAACAAAATAGAAATAAAGTACTTTAGACTTTTACAATATTCTCTGTGCAAGAGCCTCTAATAGCATGCTAGAATTAATTTAAAAGGGGACCATCAGGATGGGAGCAGCCAGCTGTGAGCAAAGTTGAAAGGGACATTTGAGGCTCCAAACTCATTTGGGAGCATGTGGCTGTTGCTGTATCTTTCTGCCTGTTTGCATGCTGTCTCTTTTTTTTTTCCCATTCTCTTTTTTTCTCCTTTCCTTGCATCTTGGCCTCAGGGTTGGTGTTTGGTTTTTGTTTTTTTGGGTTGTTATCTATTATTTCTGGAGTAGTGCTAGAGTAACAGAACAAGATGCACACACTTTTTAGGTTTGATAGTATAGAGTGGAAAGCGTAATTTGCTAGTGGGTTTTCAATGGGATTAATTAGTCTGACATTTTATAGAACAGTAAAATCGTGGTGGTGTGATTAAGGTGCAGGTTTGGAAGTCAGGTGTGTTGCCTTCTAGCTGGGCAGTGCCACATGCTGACTGGCTTTAAGGCCTGAGGTAAAGGAATTTGTCATCGTCTTATCCCTAAGAAGGGTAACTCTGTATAGGATTTTCATTCGTGTTTGTAAACAGCCTTGAGGTCCTTGGGTGGATGTGCAGCAGAGACACTCTGAAGCCTCTCTCAGCACTGCTGTGCTGCAGCCACTCCTGTAGACTTCAGATCGCATTTGTAAGCATTGAATTCCAGACACTTCAGTGTATTCAGAAGCCAGAAATCTCAATGAAAACCATGAGACTTAAATGCCTAAATATCTTCTAAGGATACACTTAAATATTTGGTGTACTAAATAAGTACAGCGATGCAGCAGACGCAATACCTGCCAAGCCTCTTTGATCTCTACCTTCAGATGCTGAACTCGAGCCAGAGTTCCAGCATCACGCAGCAGTTTTGTCCACCTTCCCAAGGCACTTCCTCCCCCTCAAGTAGTGCAAAATCCTTGTTCCTCTCAGGGAAAGAAATCCAAAGCCTTTGCACAGCCTGAAAAGACAAAGTTGTTTTCCTCTTCAGAACAAAGCCTTTAAATAGATTGCAAACTTCCACAAGCTTGTGAATCCTGTGCTTCTTCAGAGCAGAAAGACTCCCTTTTGAGACTCACAAACAAGGCAGGCTTTGTAACAGAATATAAGCTTATGCTAAACTTAAATAGATTTGCCTTTGCAGGAAAGCCAGGGACAGCTCCTTAGCCCTTTATTGCTATCTTGAATTTCCTCCTTGCATCCCTCAGGCTTCTTAATTTTTTGCTTTATGATATTACTTTGTCGTGAGCCTGCAGGATTAACCCTGAGCCTCCTAACCTAGTCATTCTCTGCCGCCTCAGAGGATCTAGCATAGAGGGCAAAATAAAGTTGCAGTAAGGGTTGAGTTTCAGGAGAAGTGGTTTTGTGCTTGCATCCAGCAGTTGCTTTGGTAATTACCAAGAAATATCAGCAGCCTATGGCACTTACATCTGTGCTGGTCTCTGTAGTTCTGACTATCCTGCTATTCCTATCTCTTCTGTCTCTTCTGGTTTTGTGCCATTTGGTTGCTTTGCTCCCATTTTCAGATCTGTGACTTAGAACTGACAACCAGAAGCAGCAGACAAAATGCAAGAAGTGAGTGCCAAGGGAAAAGACACAAAGAAAAGCCCTTGCTAGAGTCCAAAACAAAGAGAAGAGCTACACAAGCTGTCCAGCTGTGCTGTGAAGTGCTGCCTTTACTTTTCCATTGCTTAGTGCATTGGTCATGTTGTGCTGTTTGTCTTGCACCTCTTAAATGTAATAAATTCTCTTTGTGTATTCCTCATGGTTATTTCTATCACCTGAAGTACTGCCATATAAAACTTCTATTTCTAAATACCATATGTACCTGCTAAGATATTTCATTTATAATACCCATAAAACTGGCACCACCAGTTCTGGCATATTCTTTTTTTTTCTCTTTGATCTGGTCTGTGTAAGTGAAATAGACACATTAGCTTCTGAGGACAAAATCTGGTCTCAGCTCTGCTTGGCCTTGCACTGTGGTGCATTCATGTGCTTCTTCAGGCATGTAGAGAGCAACCTGGCACATGAGTGCCCTCATGAGCAGAACAACCCTGTCCTGCTCCATCTGGCATTTAGTCACACCAGTAAGTTCTTAAATGCACAACAAGCCACATTTTCATCATGTGGTACTGATAACACAAAAAAATACAGATGTTTAAGGATGCTTATGTCTATCCATATGTCTGTTTTTTATTTATGCCATCTTTGTCATGGGAACATCAAGGTAATTTTTACTAAGAATGAGGGGTTCATGACTAACAGCCATGTAAGTACTGCAGGAAACAGAAGATAACATCTATACCCTTTTACTGTTGCCATCCTAAACACACGATGCCCTCCTTTCAAAACAAACACGGATTTTGAAAGCTTTTCATTCAGTGAACAAAAATACATTGTCTGTAACAAAACTATTTGCTCTAGTTTATAGAGCAGTTTTTAATGCTCTGAGCATCTGTAAATGCTGCATGTAAAAAGGAGGAAGGAGAAACCAGATGGGAGAGGTTTTTTAAATTTTATTTTATCTGCCTTTTGAAAATGATTGGTGAGAAGCTGTAAATCTTTTCAGTTAAAAAATTAAAAAGTGGAATATTTTAAAAACACTTTCAGGAGACAGCCTGTAAGCACTGGCTGTGTTCTCACTGCGTAGGAGATTCACACAGCGAGGCAGATTTATGTTTTATTGAAAACCTTGCTACTGCCTTTAGTTCTTTGCTGCAAGTGACATGCACTGAATACATTTTTATCTTCTCTCTATTTTCAGGAAGAGATGGCACCTCTTCCCACCTGGTGACACCAGTTTCCTTTATCCTACCAGGATCCCTTATGAGGAATCCAGCATATTCAGCAAAGTCAACATTGCCAACCCTGATCTGAAACGCTTTCCCGAGTTTAGGAACTCAACAGCCCATGTTGTTACACTCAGTCCAGGACAGGTACCATTTATAGACGAGCTTTACATTACTTAATATTCTATTTAACTGGCTAATTAAGGGCTAGGAAATCTTAACAAATTGACTGTGGAACTTCCCTCTTCCTTCACTCCGCATTCAGACTTTGTAGATTTCTTTCAGCACAAGAATTTTCTTTGCTGTCAGTTATTTGCCTAGACTTTTTTGTACAAAAACTGCAGACATTTGGAGAGCTAGTTCAATCAGCTGTCTGATTCCATACAACCACTTTTCTTGCAACCACCTCACATCTGTCTACTTCAGAACTTTCTTGAACTCTGACCTGTCCATTCTGACAGCAGTATGTTCCACAAAATGTATTCAGTTAATGAGTATATAGAGCTAGCAAAGGAACTCATATTTTGGTAATGAATAGCCTTCACATGTTGCTTTAATAAATACTTTAATGATGATACTTGCCTTTAGAGTGCACACCATTCACAGGTTTCGTGGTGCTTTACAGGGCTGTGAGGATGTTTTTAATCCTGCTTTACTGAGAAGGTTCAACTGTAAATGCCTGATTTACCGTCACACAGGCAGTCAGCAGCAGTGTGAGAGTAGGGCTCAGGACTCTTGATTCGCCGTCTCCTGCCGTAAATAGTGTCCTTCTTTATTTAATCAACAAGGTCTGTATTTGGAGTCTGAATTACCCTTTTTCATTTGTTCAGCCGTGCATGTCCTTGTAACGCACTGCTGCACATCTCAAACTGTCAGGCCCTTCCAAAAGAATTTTGCAATGGTCATTGCTCCAACAGTGGAGCTGCTGCTTCTGGAGCCCTTTCGTCATTCTCCTACCAGACATTGTCACCTCTTTCGACCTGCCAGCTCAACAACTTGTACGAGCATTCCCCTGTCCCTAACTGGCAAACCCAGCTGCCTTCAACAATTTAAATAATGGATTTTTGCTAATTAAGTTAATTTTGAGGAGGCAGAGTAGGGCAAGATAGTAGCTTCCAACAAGAAGATGATAGCCATCAACTGGAAGTGTATGCTCTGCAGTTGGTATGGATGCAAATGGGGAATCTGTGATCAGCCTTTACTGTTTGCATGACATTAGCTCATAGTCATACTCCTGAAGCAAATCATTAGTTTCACATTCAGCACTTTGTAAGGTTGCAACAGTCAGTAATTTAAAGTGCAAAGAACAAATTTTTACTATTGATAAAAATGCCACATCCATTCAGCACTGCATTACCGCTGATCCCCAATACTATTTGAATTTATAATCTCCTTTGCAATGATCAAGTGTAGTAGTAAACCTCTAATATGATCTTAATTTTAATTAGGCTTAAAGCAATTACAAATTAATCTTGCTAGGAATAAAGATCTTGAGCTGGTCCAGTAATACAATTTGTCTGCATTGCCATAAATGAGATACTGTTTGGATTTCTTGGGGGGGAAAGTAATATAGAAGTAATGATGGAGCAGTGAGGTATTGCCTTCATCCATTTTATCAGTGCCTTCTGTGTGGTGCTTGCCAGCATCTCATCCAGAAGCTTACAGGGCAGGTGGCTGGGAACTGCTGCCATTTGATGGAGAGGAAAGGAATGACCTAGAAGAACTCCTTTATTAACAACGGAGAGGATTCCTAAATAATGTCTTGATATCTGCTTAACTGTGGTTTTCACACAGAATTAGCCCAATTACTGCAGAATTTGTAGGCATCTTTATTTTGTGATAATATGTAGCATCTCCACTCATTCCCAGAGGGTATGCGGAACATTTTGGATTATTGTAACAATAAAGGGCTGAAAAAATGAAGACAAAGGTGTTCTTAGGTATTCAGGAGAGCAGCTGTATATAGGGTGAGTACAGCTTTGAATATCAAAAACTTAATGTGTCTAATGCCACCTTCTGGTCGATGTTTGCTACCAGCCATTTTTCTACACCCTTTCTGCCTGAAAGCAGAATTCCTTCATGTAACATTGTGCCAGTGCACACAGGGTGTACTTCAGTTAGATCCTTTGTGCCCTTCCACTGTATTGTTCAGAGGTGAACCTCCGTTACGAATTTTGGCAGCTGACTGAGACTTTAGGTTTTATAAGATTTCATCCTGCACCTGACCAATGGCTGTCAGCTGCATTCGACAGAGGTCTTAACACAACTTCTGGTTGTACAGTAGTGATCTATTCTGAAACAAATTATGAAAACATTTAGATGTCAAGCTTACTCAGATAGGCAGCTGAGTAACTGAAGGGCTCGCAGCAGTACATGACTGTAGCACTATATCCACGAAGTTACAAGCTCAAGTTGTGTCACACAAATTTAGAGGTTCCTTATATATGTTTGGACCTGGTCACCTATGTGGTTGTTGCAAGGCTGAGGACTAAGTATGGAGCAGCATTTCTAGTGACACCTTGATTCTTTTCTCAAATATACAAATACTCCCTAAAAGGCCAGAAATGGGACAAAACATATCTGTTCTAGTATCTTCTACCTATGCTCTGGGACAAGTGTTAAGAGAGTTTGGGATCTGTCACCCTCAGCTTAAATCCTGTTCAGGACAGGTGTCCTATCTGCCGTCAGTGGCACCTGGCACCTCAACAAGGCGGCTCATCCTTCCTGTCTTACACAATTACAGTCCTGCAGGAACATTCATCCCACCTTGTCCTTCAGCACAGGCTATAGAAGGAGCCTACGCACATAGATACTTAACTTTTTTGATGATTAAAAATAGGAGAGATGAATACCACCTGAAAAGGCTACAAAAAACTGAGATGCTGTACAAGTGTAAAATCATTGATCATTCTTTCCTCTGCCCCACTTCTCACTGACTTCTGGCTTCCTTCCTGCTCACTAATGTAATTGCTCTTAATCCATCTCCCTGTTAATCTATATCCACATAACTAGACAATGGTAGAAAGACTAGAAAGTGCATCTGAGTATATCTGAAGGTGGACACATGAGGCTCCACACACCTGCCCTCCTAATGGAGAGCAAGCAGCTGGCACCCTGGGCTCCCATGAGCAATCCCAATGCCCCTCTTGCTACCCCAGACAGGTGCTGTTAGAGGCAGTGCTCGCCTGCCCTGTGGCCTGGCCCTGTGCCCCAGTGCAGCCTGGAGCCGGAGGAGCTGCAGTGCAGGAGTGTGAGGAACGGCCTAACTGAGCTGGTTGAAGAGGCACATTGAGTCTGAGAAGGATGCCCCTGCTCTGGCCTTGAAAAATATTGTCACTGGATGGGAAAAAACTATTTTAGAAAAAGATCAACATTACTGCTTGCTGGTTCTCCCCATGGTCAACTGCTCAGAAGATTCTCTCGTCTGCTTCTCAGAGTCTAAAGAAACGCATTTGTGTGCCCACAAATAAAGTTGTCACTCAGTTCCTGTGTTTAGCTGCAGGATTTTCTCTTTCTGTGCTCCTGCTGCAGAATCTAACACACCGTGGGATCTCGCTTGGCACCAGAGCTCCCAACAGCGCAGGCAAACCTTTGTCTTCTAACCCAACTCTGAGCGAGAAGAAATCTTCATGACGTCAGGGAGGAATTTCCCTGTGTGCTGCCTTTAAAGACAGGGTGTGAGAACGTCAGATTTGGCTTAAAGTGGGGCACAGCAGAACAGACAGTCTGGATAGCCAAGAAAAATATAATCGATACCAAAGAAAAGTGTTTTAGCAAGTCAAGAAATGCAATAATTCAAAGATAGTGTAATGTTCCAGCTCAAAGTATACAAAAGACTTTTTAAAAGGGGTTACAGTAAAAAAAACCTACTTTTGTTGGAGAAGAGTTTAAGTGATTTTAGTAAACGAGAATTCAGAGTTTGCCACAGCATTATGCGTAGTAGATGGCTGATAATTCTGTTCTGGGGAAGGAATAAAGAGTTTTCACGTGAGACACTGCAGAGCTGGCCCCAAGTCACCTCATAGAGAAGGCAGACAGCTCAACCCAACCTCAAGACACCAGAACTGTCATCTCCATCACAGAAGAAGCAGAAGAGTCCAGGAGCTGAATTTATGCTAGGATTGGTGATAAAAACACTGCTCAACCTGCAACACATATGGAGAACCCATGAATGCCCCAAAAGCCAAAGGCAAAACCAAAGGTCAAAGCTGCAAGTTCCTGACTCTACTTCTCCACCTCTTCCCTGAGCTTCCCTCATTCTCTCGCCTGGGTCACTATGGACATGGCCTGATACAGTCCCACTCCCTCCCTCTTCACTGTGCTTTTCCCCAGGGCTGTGTCCATATTTCTGACTCCAGTGGCCCTTGGAGCTCTGTTTCAGTTGGTGGGAAGACACCAGGAGGGAGGAGGGAGGCAGGATGAGAAGCACCTTCCAAGCACCGGGACATTCAGGCACCAGCTGGGATGGGGCATAGGTTGGGGCAGCAGCGCTCACAGAGTCCTCAGGTGGTGCTCCCACAGAACTGACTATGCCTCACCTATTTAATTTTATTTTTCATTGCTATGGTTGCAAACACTTCTAGGATTTCCTTGGGTCTCCCCGTGGCCCCATGTCTTTATCTTCCCATCACACTGGCTTCCTTTTTGTGTGCATTTACCTAAATATCTTTTTCTGATGAGCAGAAATTTCTTGGTATAATATTTCACTTCAGGGTATGCTCTCTTTTTGAAGCTATTCCACCTTTGCCCTACCTTTGCACTGTATCAAGTTAATCATGTCCACTGAGAATTCAGACCTGCTCTGTTCTCTTTGCTGTACAAGTCTTCAGCATTGCTCCACTTGCTCTCCCAACTGTTCCTTTGGTTTCTTTCCTCCCCTTACAGCATTTCATTTTATCCTTTCTGGGATTTCTGTCCTACTTTAACTTCATTTGCTATATTTGGCTGTCACTAGCCTAAATATTAAAATTATCTGATTGGTTACTGTTTAGATCAGTATCTTCCCAGCACTAATAAAGTTAGATTTGTTCTGTAGAAAGCAGGCTAGCACAAGATTATTTCTTAGCTTGGAGTAGTTTTGTCTTGCTATTTCACTTTACATTTTCCCTGTAAAATGTTTGCTGTGTTTGTGTGTGTTGTTCCACTGTGGCTTACTTTCACATTTCCTATAGGAATGTAGCTAAATCTGTGTCCCATATTCATAAACATATGGAAGTCTGCTTTATTTTATTGTGGAACTGATCATTAGAGGCGGCGGTGGTGGTTTTTTTGTTTGTTTTCATTTTGTTGTGGGTGTATTTGCTTCTAATTTGAAAACCTAAAAAAATACGAGTTTGTAAATGTAGAAGAATCCTACCTCTTTTCTGGGTTGTTGCGGTTTTTGGTTTGTTTTTTTTTTCGGTCTTGTTAGTTCTGCTCTCTTGCCAGCTGTATTTTTTTGTTTTAATTATCTTTTTCCATTTCTTCATCTTCCTTAAAGTTTTAGTCCTTTTGCTTTTTTATCATTTCAATTTTTGTGCTGCTATAAATCCTTATTTTAACAAACATAAGCTTGTTCAACAATAAAAGAGGGAGAGCAAGTGTCTTAATGGAACCTCTTTTTGCCTGTTTGAGTTGCAGCTCTGTAGCTTTCTATAAATTGCATCAGCAGACAGTGCCAGCAGTTGATAGACACAACTTTGCAGTTATTACCCTTAACCTGCTGGCAAGGGAAATCTGATTACTCTCTGAGAGACCAAGTTCCTCCTCTTTGGTTTGAAAACACAGGAGAAGTTGGGGGGATTGTATTTTCCTTCTGGCTGTACCTTCTCTCTCCAAAGCAATTCTGTCTCCATTTTGCACATGGGTCATGTGGAGCCAGCACGTTCCATGCCTAATTTCCATCTTGGTTTTCCAGGCAGCATCTCTTACTGAAACATTTATACACGTCTCTTAATTTGTCTCTTGCTTGTGTTCCCTTGCTACATAGTCCCAATTCCCCAGTGTCTTCATCCACTTCTCCAGCATGTTGGAAGCTCGCTGTTCCTACACAAGTCTCACAGGAAGGATCCCGCCGTTGCAAATGGCTGCTTGTGGGAGCTCTGCTTTCTTCTGCTGTAAAACTAAGTTTTCCAGGGTTCATCCTTACACCCGGTCACTTGGAGAGCACCCAGATTCTTTAGCAGCATTCAGTGTAAGATCCCCTATAGAGCAGATAAGCATTTGTAGGGGGGGGCGGGGGTTGGATGATTTTGCAGTCAGTGAAACATAGGCAAATACTTCCTTACAGATAAACCCATTGCTGCTAATGCAAGTGCACTGTTCATTTAAAGTGGATGTTTTAGTGATAAAAACAAAACTCTGAAACTTGTTCAGCATACAAAACACATTTTGGCTGCAGTCTGTAGGGTTTCATACACTTATATGTCAGGACTAACTAGTGATATTTTTAAAATAATGACTCTCCACTGACTGACTTCCTTTTCTGTTCTATGTGCTGTACCAGATTAAAGAATAATTTCCAAATATTTTTGACCTTTGGAGAGCCAGTGCTGTTTCTTGTTTGACTTAAGTTGAAGCCTGTGGAGAACATTTTGTCATCTGGCCCAAAAAATGAGTGTGTTCCAAGTGTCCTGTAAGTGTTTGCAGGACTGGTGCCATTGTTTCCTCCACAGACATTTTCTCATTAGCCGTGTTTTGATATAATGAAGCACAGGGCTATGTGGGTAGCAGAACATTCTTCTAAGTAATTTGTGTCTACCAAGAGAAAGAATTGTCTGCAATTCAGATACAGATCATTGCTTCACTTTCCCCATTGTGAAGTGTATATTTTTATCTGTCTCTGACCATTTTTATAACTTGTCAAAAAATATCTTTTATGCTTTCCTTGATAGCTCCATGTTAATCTAATGTTCAGTAATCTGCAAAGCTTGTCCTCTATCATCAAAACAACATCAATGTCTCGTAGCATAAAAACCATGGGTTGGAATCAATTTTATGTCACAGCTATCATCCTGATATTGTTGTAAAGCTCTGATCTAAACTAGATTGTCCCAGAAACCATGACATTTTCTTTTAAAAGCCTGTCTGCTAAAAGTGACAAATTTAATACTGGTGATTTTTTTCCAGAATTAAAGCTTCATTTTGTCACCTAGTCACCTAGATGAGCATAAGGATACCTGCTTTTTGGGGAAACCAGCTGTCAGTCCTAAGGGAACTGGGAAGTCTGTTCAGTTGGAGAGTCTACAGAAGAATTCCTGCTTGGCTGAGATTCTCTCTAAAGCCCTGACGTACTGCTACACCAGCTGCACCCTCTCTGTACTGGTGGAGTTTGCTTACCTACAGCAATTACAGGTTATAGTCCTGCTTGGGACAATATGGGAAGGAGTTTGGATGAAAGGTAGTTCTGGATCATGTCCATTTCTTACATGATAGTATTGATAGAGTGGGCATTTAAGTCTTGAGAAAAGGCTCTTTAAAAGAGAGAAATAAATATCACCTCCCACCCCTGTGTCCTTGCCTCAGTTCTGTCTCTGCATCCCACATCACCTAAATTGAAACACCTTATCTTTCTTCAGGCTTCTGCTTGAACCCTAATGTAATGTCTCCAATTCCAGGTCCTGCTTGTTCCAAGGCACTGGTGGCACTATGTGGAATCCATTGATCCTGTCACTGTCAGCATAAACTCTTGGATTGAACTGGTATTTTCCTTTTAATGTCATGGGGATGTAGCACTTCCGAGGGTTTTCTGTCCCTTGCCTGCCAGGTTCAGTCCTATTGGGTGTGTTGTGTTCAGAGGCTGGGGAGGGAAGAGCCCTTATGGATACATTTTTTCCTGAAGAACCTTTCAAGGTTCCAGATCTGAAGCCCCAGTTCAGCAGAAATCCCTTTTCAAGATTGCTTCAATCAGGTAAACAATTAAACACAAGCTAAACTTTTCATGTCCAGTTTCTTAAGGTCTAGCCAGCTTTGTGCTGAATAGAGAACAAAAATCCAGCAGCTTCACCTCAAGAACAAGCTTATGTGCAAAGCTAAATTAGAATTTAAATCAGATTAATGTGAATAGGAAGGGAGGGGAAGAGGATTTTTGACTTTTCATTCCTCTGTGATAGTTTTGATTTGCTTGCAGTTGAATTTCCGCATGTATTTAATTAATTTTCTTCTCCCCGGGCTTTGATTTTTCTTGCTTGTGTTAACCAGTGTATATGGTTGTATGGGATGGTTCCAGGGATATCACAGAATCATGGAATAGTTTGGGTTGGAAGGGACCTTTAAAGGTTATCTACACCAACCACCCTGCAATGAGCAGGGACGTCTTCCACTAGATCATCTCAATACTCCAGAAGGTTTTCTGATTCTGATTACTTTATTATTAATCTTAGGTTAATATTAAAAAGTAAGACCTTTTTAAATGGCCTGTGAAAGCTGCCTCACTGAAATACTCATTGCCTTTTTTTTTTCCCCTACTTCTAAAACGTATATTAGACTGGAAATCTGCAGGGGAAAGAACACACGCATTCAGCTGCTGTTCCAAGACCACACAATGCATTTCTCATACCAACATCAAACCAAGCATTTGCAGAGCAGAGGAACTCACTCGGGTGTTTCCCTCATGGAGAATTTTTCTATATGAAACTTACGTATTTAGCAAGAACAGCAGGCCCACAGCCCAGACCAGGCTCTTACATAGCCCTAAGTGCAGTCAGACTGTTTCCACTGCCAGAGAAAGCACCAGCTATATTGTAGAGCAGCCCCTTAAGCCTGCCTTGAATTTGAGCCTTTGAAGTAATTCAGAGGAACTGGCTGTGTGCCCTGGGCTTGGGAAGGCCCTGATGTCACCACACACACTTGTGCCCTAAGCTGTGCCTCACAAGTTGTCCCCCTCTGGAGGAGCAGGCCGTGATGGGGTCAGCTTGGCTGGTAGCTCCCAGGTGCTGCGATGGGGCCTGAGCATTTCTAGCTGTTCTTATGTGTTGCTATGAAAAAAAACAGTGGAGCTAAACTCTATGGCCTTACCTTTCATAAAGGTCTTGCAGAAGTCACCGAGATCCTGTTTGGTGACAGCAAGAGTTGGTGGTCGTGTGGTATAATAAACAGAGGAGTGTTTTCTGGATCTTGCTAATAAGCGACACACCCCAAAATATCAATATCTGCCATGAGCAAATGTGGCTATTGCAGGCCCAGGTGAAAGTTCCTTGCACAAATCATCCCTGCAGCAGATGACGTAGCACTGTTTGTTAGGTGTTGGGCAATCCATCTATAAAATAAATTCTGACATGGATTCTAAAAGACAATTCTGAGAATATTTCCATTACCAAACCAAGCAGTTCTTGCTTGCAGCTGTAACCAGCTGCTTTCATATTGACAGATGTGAATCACACCAACAATTACAGTCCCAGTGAAACCATTAATTATATTGGCAAGAGTTTAGAGTAGAAATTTAATTTGTTTTCAGCTGGATGTGAGCTACCCAAAAGTATTCCTTGCTTTCTAACATACTGTCATGCAATCAGTACAGCCCTGTTATTCAGCAGGCCGGGATGAATACCGAGAATGCAACACCTTAAATAATTTCCACATGTAGATACCAAACTCTGTATTTTGGTGGTTTTTTATACAAAGCCATTAAAAAGCCAAGCATCCAAAACCACAAAATGCCAAGAGCACTTCCCTCTGCTTCTATCCCAAATTCTGCTTAGGGTTTTAGGACAAATTGCTGCCTTCAGCACTCATACTAGCCAGATGTGTGGTTTGCTTGACAGGTTCCTTGGAGCCACAGTTAAACTGATCAGGGCTGTGGGTTGACCAGGTTGCATCTTTCCTCCAAAACGAATACATCTAAGCATCTCAATTAAAGCAAATTTATGCATCCACTTCTGGGTACTTGTCATTGAGATAACTAAACCACCCATCCTGTTTGGAGAGTCTACCATTCCTTGCACATACAAGAAACTCAAATGGGAAAGAAAGCTACGAAAGATCCTATAAAGTTTTGTTCTGCTATCCTAACCTAGCTAGTATCCAGCTGTCCAAGGGGGATGATGCAGGAAGTGAAGGCCTGAAACAAAGAACCTGCTATTAAGTTAGTTTTTAGTTTTGCAGGAGAGTTTTCAGGGGAAATGCTTTTCCTTCTGGTGGTGTTTAAAAGTGCAGCAGTTTGTCAGCTGCTGTTACGTGATAAAATATTTCCTAACTTTCCTTAAGACTCACTTTTGTGCTTATGTAGCCCCTAGATAGCTGCTGCCTTGCTATAACATCCTGTGTGTTTTAATTACTTAAATTAGACATAATATGTAGATATAAAAATGTGCTATGTACTTCTATGGCTCTTCTAGTCCTAAAGAGCTGTTTAAATGCAAACATTAATTATATGCTAATATTGCGTTGTAATTTCAAGCACCAGATTCAATTAACAAAACACTAATAAGGGAAAAGATTATATACAAATACTATTTTTTGCAAATCCTTATTCAGATGAGCAGTCACACCAAAGCCTGTGCTGTCACCCATGTGGGGTTTGTATACAGGAAGAGAGTCTGAAACCTTCCACTGACTTCACATACATGAGTGTGGCTTTCCAGCTAAGGCCATCCGTGTTCTTCCTAAGATCTTTCAGCTTTCTGCAGAGAGCCATGAGCTAATCCATCTCCTAAAACCTTCTGTTCTCTTGAGGCAGGATGCAGATCATGAAGCCCGTGTAGAAGAGGCAATAACTCGAATGCTGGTATGCGCCATAAAATCAGCAGAAAATCCCAGTGATGGAGATCTCTGGCTAAATCCCACAGAGGTAAGCCCTCTACTGCTCCCATTATAGCAGCAATAACAAAGAATTGCTGACATTTTGCTTAGCTCCCCCTGAGTCTTTATGCTGCTTTGAGAAAAAGAATATTAAGTTCCATCCCTTCAAGTAGCAAAAGTAATTCATGGAAGATAATCACAAAAGGCTGAACTGAAACATGTCTCCTTTTAACTGAGTGTATTCTGGGTGTTTTCTTAGGTTGAGGCAACATCCCATGAAATCAATCTTCAGTACCTGAATAAAGCAGTGTCTGTGTACCTCAAGTGCCAGGAGAGGGGTGTCTCAGGGCAGGCACGTTCCAGCAGCACTGGTGCAGAACAGAGGACAAATGCCTCGTACAAGAGGAAGAGAAGGGAAGTTGGCTGTGAACCAGAGGGCTGCACATTACTAACCCAAGAATGTGACTTTCCAACACCCAAAGCAGAAGAGCTGCAGAAGATACCTTTTGGGCCTCATCTTATTCAGGTTTTACCACAGTCTCACAAAACAAGCGCGATGGGTGCGGTTGCAGTTGAAAGTGACAGTAGAGATCTTCTCCATGAAAATGAAGGAGAACAGTTTGGAAAATTACACTGCAAGAGGAAGAGATTGCTAATGAGTAATGACTGTGAGACAGCTGCACATCAAATGGATTCAGACTGCAGTCCATGCACCTCACAAACAGCCCTTTCTACCAATGACTTGTTAGACTGTCTGGTTAATCCTCGTGTCATCAGTTTAGTGGCTCAGCTGCTGTTGGAGAGAATGAGAGTGTGATGCTGGAGTGCTTTATCATTTCTGAAACAGAAATCAAAAAGCAGCCTTGTTCTGCATGTTTAAGATCTGTAACAATTGAATGTTCCATTTCAAATAATTCTTAGGTACAGATAAACACAGTTAATGGTTAAGTGCAGGTTGAAGTTGAGCTGAAAGAAGAATAGCTGGTTAGTGATGGCTGGGAAGAGAAAGGTGTGTTTAGTCAGGGAGCTGCTCAGTGTTATGAGCGAGAGAAAGCACACACAGTCACACTCCCACCCTGCTGTGCAGGTGGGATCTTCACAGTGTCCTACAGCTCTGAGGTAGGAAACAAGTATGGCTTGATGATGGACAACAGAGGGAGTGCTGGGACATGGTCACATAGCAGAGGGAACCCAAGGGTGGGAGCAGATAGACTGACTGAGTGTAGACTGCAGTCCTTGACCACGTTTAAAGTAAAAAGGTCAATAAGCAATCAGTTGATTACATTAGAAATAATAAATTCAAATAAACCTAAACCTCAGCCAAAAGGCAATGCACTCACTAATGCATTTACTTCCTCTCTTCCACTAAATAACTTCAGTTTTGTCACAAAGCTCTAGGTTGGAGTGAGACAAAAGCCCTTAGCAAGAAAGTAACCTTTAGCTAGTTCAGAAACTCTTGAAGCTGGGAGATTAAGGGCCATTGGGAAATTGCTGATATTGTTTATTTATTTAAAGCCAAATGTGCACTGTCACTTATCTCTAAGGAACAAAGCAATTCAGCTATGGCTTTTTACGTCTGTCCTTCTCTTAACTATAACAATCAAAATGTAATATTTTTTTTCTTTTGGTTGCAAATGGTTGCTGTACAAGATCATCCTTTCTTCAAAGGATAGTAGTCCTTGGATTTGTTTTTCAAGGCTGGGTTGTTCTTTGATCGAAAAGTTAGGGAACATGAAATATAGTCAAGAAGGTGGATTAACACTGAAGCTATGCACGGAGGCTTGAACAAAACCTGGGAAGAAAGCTGCTGGCATCTTCTGGGATGCTCTTTCCTCCTCTAGTTTCTGTTTGTGGCAGCAACAGAGAGGCATTTTCCCTAACCACAGTTTCAAGAGGCAGCTTCAGGGACAGCTCCTGTGAAACCTTTGCTTTCACAATGTCTCTTTGCTTGTGTCTGCTAGAGACCAACAAACCAGTTTCTATCATCAGCCTGTTCCCATATCCATAACCCTGTACCACCAGCCCTCCAGCTGGTATTTCCTTTGCTTCGTGTGTGTTCCCTGCTGTTTTCACAAAGATCAACTTCCACCAACTTATAGTTGAAAAATCCTGATAGCAAAGGTGCTTTCTCACTGCTTTTATTCAGATTGCATGTTGTCAGGGCCCTGATGAAGTATGGTAAGGGCTCCAGGTATGCAGCAATAGATCAGAAATTCAGGAAACCTTGCCATTTCACAAATCTCCCCAAAAACCTAATACACTTGGAAGAGGATTAAGTTG
The DNA here is from genome assembly GCA_013397755.1 of Cnemophilus loriae. Classification (NCBI taxonomy): domain Eukaryota; kingdom Metazoa; phylum Chordata; class Aves; order Passeriformes; family Corvidae; genus Cnemophilus; species Cnemophilus loriae. The sequence continues at coordinate 26,251 of VZTF01002407.1, forward strand.
AAAAGGCTCAAAGGTTCATGTTTAACAAGCACAGAAACCTTACCCTAATGGCAACAGAGCTGTATATGTAGTTTGCTGGAGACCCTGGCTTTGATGAGTGGCTGTGAGTTAGTAGCAGAGGCCACATAAGCTCCATCTTTGACCCACAAATGTGCAGTTTCCAGTGTCCTGCTCTGCCCTCATAATTGGGCTCAGACCCTGATGACACGTGTGTATGATCCTGAAGGGCAACCTGCAGGTGAGATACAATTCTCAGCAACATGTGAGAAAATCCACTGGTTTTGTTTCATGTTTCCACACAAAAGGGTCTCAGTAGAGTTGCACCCTTGCAACCAGACCAGAATTTAATAAACAATCCTGTTGATACAGTTCCTGTTTGTGTGATGGCACTGCTGCAACAAAGGGATTCAAAATCAGTTAGGAAACATCTTGGTCACCTCTGCTGCCTTTAGTGATTCACCAGGCTCGTAGGGAGCAGTCTGTGGAACAGGGCAGACCCGTTTTGAGGCACGGGCACGGGCACATCTCAGCAGAGCTGGGTTTAGCAAGACCCTGCTCATGTCCTGCTGCTCGGCTTGCCTTTCCTAGGCTGACCAGAGGGGCTGGGACCAGCTGGAGAGCACTGCTGCTGGTAGCAGTTGCACTGGGGAGGAGGGGTTGCAAATGCTTCATTGTAATTCACTGAGCAAAAATAGTCTTGCAATAAAAAAGCTTTTATGTCTAGAACAGATAGAGGTGGGGGAGGAGAAGCACAGACAGTAAAGTGGAGGAGGAGGATGGCAGCATCATCTTCCAGTCCTTACGATGTGAACTTGATTAGCTTAAGCTTTCCTCCCAACACACAGATCATCTTAACATACCTCCACAAAATCCACACTGAACATTTCATCCCTCTGTATTCCAAATGACTGTCCTTGGAAAGGCTCACTGAACATGTCAGGGGTCTCTGTAGGACTTGCCCCGATCGCCTTCGGTGCCTGTGCCAGAGGACCCATCTCGGGCTCAGCGTAGGAGCAGCATTCTCCCAAGGCTGAGCTGTGTTCAGTCACATCCCTCACCACTCCAATCAAACCCTCTCTGGGGACAGTCGCAGTTTATGCCTGTCCAGGTTCAGCCCATGATTTAAGGGCCAGGCTGTGGCCAGAAGCCATTAAGCCAGGGGGACGGGGAGAAGAGCGAGTGAGGCTGTTTAGGATGCAAGGCAAAAGCACCAGAAGGACTTTGTGTCTCAGAGGTGCAATATAAAATCTCAGTCATACACTCTGCACACAGGGGCAGGGAGAGAAATGACCACAAATTCAGAAAGTCACGTATGGCAAATGGCTTGTGCACCAGTAAGAGAAATTTATAGCTCTGACCCAATTCGCAGGATGCCGAATGCCACGATTCCTGACGCCGTTTCTAAATTCATGGCCACTGCGTGCAGAAGCTCAGGCAAGTTTCTGCATATTCATAGCGTTAAAAATAAATTATTTCTGATCTCTCTGGTGACAGCCTGTCTCCAAGAAGAGCAGGAACCCAGTGCTAGCCCCTCTGCAACTACTAATAGAAACTTTCTCCCCCAAGAAGGAGCATTTCCCACTCGCTGTCAGCAGTGGGCATGGCAGCAGTTGAGATCATAGCCTGGAGCCATCACTAGGGTGGTCACAGTGGTGACATGCTTGTCATCTCTGCTTTAGCTGAGTGACAGTAAGAGATGGACACTGCAGTGCCTGGTGTTGAAGTTAAAGCCTTGCTCCAGCCCAGGGCAAGTCCAAGCAGTGGGATGGACCAGCACATTCATCTCCCCACGCACATCCACGCTGTTCCACTTGCCTGGTGGGAACCCTGGGTGTTCCCTGCCCCAGTACCATGAGTGGCTCATGGGCCAGCCTGGCTTATCCCTCCTGGGCTGTCTGACATTGCTACTCGATGGCCCTGAGCACCACCCACATTAAAAGGAATCTGCAAAAACCACACCCAGGTCTAACAGTTTCAGCTCTCAAGTGAGCAGGAGGGGAAAATCCCAAATAGTTACATCTTCAAGAGTTTCAGTCCTCTCTGGAAAACCTCCCCACCACGTTTCTGTGGGTATCATTGGGTTTCACAGCACTGTTGCCACCATTTGCCTCCCTCAGGACTTCTGCTCTGGCACAGCTTTCTTGATGTCACAAAGCAGCTCAACTGCAGAGCTGGGACATATGTTATCATATAACATTAACTGTAAATTGAGCTTTTAACTAACAAACATGGCATATTGAAGAGGCAGAGAGAATCTTTCCACAGTGCTAATTGCCCTTTAAAATAAAAGCAGTGCTACAATTTAGTCTGTTTGCCAAATAGTAAGCTCCTTGCTGTGTTTCTCAGCTACAAATGTGAACTGTTTTGGTGTTTGGCATGAGCAGGCTTCCTCTCACGGGAGTTTCCTGACATTTCCAGTGTTATTACAACGGTGGCTGATGGGGAAAGACCTTTGCAAACAAGTGGCCTGGTTTTACCATCTGGTTCATCCAGATGGGGGAGGAAAAGGATCCCAGATCTCCTGTGCTATGTTCTTCTGTCCTCCAGACAAGGGGGTCCAATCCACAGCAAGATGGGGACACACTTTGCCACACTGGCTGAAGGGGCAGTGGGATGATGGCATCCCTGACTAAAGAGCCACACGATTTCAGTGGTTTTGGAGATATCCCAAGTGGATGCTCCCACTAAACATTAATTTCTCCATCTAATTAGTGGGGTTTGTTCATCTTGGTGGGGTGACTGGGAGTGGGAAGTTCTGGTCACTTTGGAACAGCCAGTTTGGCAGGAGCACAGCACCCAGGGCTCCAGGGAGGACTGTAAGGCAGTGGGGACAGAGGTGGCAAGTGCTGTGCAACAGGGGTGGGGAGAGGATTTTTGTGAGTCTCCCAGAGGCTCAGAGAACACAAGCAGAAACCTTGAAGCTCTCTGACCTCCAAGTGTCCCAGTGCTGAGGGACCTGGGGAGCCCTGAAGTGGGTAAAAGTGTGTCCCACAAGCCAGAAGCGTTGCTTTACAGCCAAATCTCACATGCATCACAACTGTCCTGGTCCTTACATTTATTTACAGAGGCAGTATCATGGAAAAGACGTGGCCAGCTCCCCGCTCAGCACTTGTTACAGATTCTCAGTAAAACCTAGCTCTACGTTTTGAGGGCGCAAACTTTGCGGGTTCCAAAGCTCTGGTGGAAGTGTCCCAGCAATGAGTGCTCATTCCTTATTATGATCTATTAAAACCACTTTGTGAAGGTCTGAATCTGATACTTTCAGCACTGAAGAACTCTTAAATCCAATTTCTCAGCAAAAGACATGGCCCTACATCTTTCCAGATCAGAAAGGTTGATTGTAAAACAGGTTTTCATCTCCCTGCGGGATATTTGACTCATGTAGAGCCACTCTCCGTCCCATCACTGCTGCAGGGAGGCTATCTATGAGCTTCAAGGGCAGGCAGAGAGTTAAAATTGTTCCTGAATTCCTCTGTCACCCCTGTCATGTCCCCTCCTCCTGCTCCCCAAAGCCTGGGCTATGCCCATTGGAAGCACCAGGCAGTAAAACCCCTCCCTTCTGAGTAGTGCCAGGCTTGTCCTGTGCGCCCTGGTGGGACACATGAATCCAGCCCAATTAGCAGCAGCCCTAACAAAGCTGGCTGGAAAACCACTATTAAAATGAAAGATGGTGTTGTGTAAAAAGAAGGCAGAGCAAGCGAGGCCATACCACAACTTATTGCTGTCCCCACACAAGCAGCCTCATAACTTATGAGGGACTCGGTGCCTCGCCTGCATTTCAGCCCGTGCTTCCCCAGGGAGATAACATATTACCTCCGCATTTGCTTGGAGCTTTGGGAGTTTATCCAAAGGGATTAGGATCTCTGCCGTGGTTAAGAATGGAGGTTTCTGCCACGGCATGATAGCTCATTGCAATGTGGTTTGTTCCTTGTTTGCTGCTGCTCCCTCGACTGAAAGCTACAGCATTGCAAGGATCGATGCCACAGACTGCACGTAGCTCACCCCTGCTGTGGCTGTGGCTGTGGCTGGTGTCTCTTCACGCGCCAACAGCAGCATCTCCCACCCAGGGGTGGTGCCCTGAGGACAGCCTTGCCTGAGACAGCCTCCTCTCCTTCCTCCTGGGGACTCGATGGGATCAAAGGTCTCCAAATCACCAATGCGTTTGACTCCAAGCACGTGAATAGACCCGACTGCCCCAAGTTACATCTGTGAGGAGCCTTTTGGGCAGATCAAGGCCAGAGAACAACAAGGCCAACTCAAGGGTACAAGACATCAACAGACGCATCCTCAGCCCCGTGACTGCTCTCCTGTGTCTGTCAACCATGTTATTACCATTATCAGCTCAAAACAATGTGCAAAACAGTATCAGAAGAAGCACTAGAGCAGGGATCAGTAGAAGACAAGCCTGTCCTGGCTGGGGCAGGAGAGCAAGGATGAGATGGCCATGCAGGTCTTTGCCATCCCTTCCTCTTCAGAGAGTCAATTAGCAAGGCATGGTAGCAGTATTTGTGCATTTACTGCATGTACTGATTACAATAAATTTTGTCCAGCATATTAAAGTCAGAAACATCTCGCATCTGCCAAACAGCAATCAGGACCAGTTAATGAAGATGTAATTTCCCTAGATGCTGCTATTAACGTAATTCACCGTGTTCCTAGCAACATGAATATAATTAACCCAGTTAACCACAACTCTCATCACTGCCACACCAAGCTGCCCCTGCCCTCAGAGGAACCTCCCTGCCCTGTCCCCAGGTGGCACATCCACTGGGCTGCGGGTCAGAGCCACTCCTCATTCTCTGTCCCCAGGGGGTGGGTTTGGGAGCCACAGACGTGGCCCCCAGCCCAGCAGTGCCAGAGGCTTGTCTCAGTGGCAGGACAGCACAACAACCCTGACACCCAGCACGGTTTCCCACACTCAGATGCACCTCTCCAATGCAATGGGTGGCACCGTGGCAGACCCGCCCCAGCCCTGGGAAAGGGGCACAGCCGTGCTGGTCAAACATGTGGCAAAATTAAGCCAGTCCCTTAATGCAGGGTGCCCTGCAGCCCTTCTTCCCAGGTTGATGCCAGTGTAATGATGTGGCTCGCACACAGCTCGCCTTCACCACCATCCAGAGCACAACAACTCACTGCTAGGGAGCAGCAGATCCAACTGGGAGTCAGGGGCGATCCTCACCCACGGGGTGCAGTCCTGCAGGGCTGCGACCAGCATCCATCAGCACCTCCACGCACAGAGAGACGTGGACAAGATCCAGGGTCCACCACAGTCCGGCACATGGGAGCAAACAGATTCCAGGCTGGACAGATGGGATGATATAAAGCAAGGCTCCTTCTGAAGAAAGGCTGAAGCCAGGACTGGTGGCTGGGCTGAGCTGCAAGGGGCTCCAGTGCCCATGGGCAGGTGTGTGTCCCAGCTGGGCAAGGCCATGAGGGCCCCCAGGTGCTCCTGCTCCAGTGATATCCGTGCTTGCCATGGGCTGGGGACAGGTGATGCTCCTGCTGCTGATGGGGAAGGCCCGTAGCAGTGGGATTTTCTCCCCTGTCTGTCATAACTCAGCTTTGCTGCCGCTTCTAAGAAGCAACTCTGGATGAGGAAGAGGAGGAAATGAAGGTTCAGGCTTTCAGACCAAGTTTCAGGGTTTACCCAGTGCTTTGGTCCTTGAAGAGCTGAGGCAAAAGTCTCATCCTGTGCCTGCATCCCCATCTTGCTCTCACCTCATCATTCTCCAAATGCTGGAGGCAGGAGCTGGTGACCCTCTTGAGAAGGACCAAGCCTCCTGAGCCATGTTCTAGCAGAGAAGCAGAATCACTGCCCACCTTCAGGGCTGACACAGGGTGCAAGCAAGATGCTTTAGCCAGTCCTAACTGTTTGCACAAAAATTATTTCCGTTTTCCCTGATTTTAGAGAACGGACATTTTCAAGTGGTCAAAATTGGTCAGAAGCAAGTTTCATCCACATCAGAGTGTGTCCTGAAAGGACTTATCAGCTGGGGGTTTGGGCTGGGTTTTATTTAATTGTTCCACATTTTCAATGTAATTTCACATAAAAAAAAAATAATAAACCACCGGCAGCACTTCTGAAAAGCTCAAAAAAGTTGGAAGGGCTTTTGTTTCCTGAGGGAAGAGCCCCTGGTTTCTCTCCCCACATTTTTTTCTGGTAAGAGAGGAAACAAGAAAGTGTGTTTTAAAAATTAATGAATGCCTTTTTTTTCCCCACAAATGTGGAGAGTTCTCAAATGAATTTAAACTATTCAGTTCGTTCTTTTGATAGCTTTGGTCAATAGGGAGTTGATTTCCCAGCCAGCTCTGGGAGCACCTTGAAACTTCTAAAATTTGGAGAAGCATTGACCAAATCCTATTTCCTAGTGTGAGACCACTAGTGCTTTAAATAATTCATCTGGTTTCTTGCAGATTGATTTAACTCAAATCACCTGAAAATTCTAAGTGTAAAAATGTGGGTAATCTGTGGGTCAGAAAAAGCAAGGCATTTTAATGAAAGCATAGACCTCTCCAAACCAGTGAATAGTTTAACAATTACCTGATATAATAACACGTAAAAAGATGCTGTGGACAAAGGTGAGATCATTCATGTTAATTAAAATGTCTGAGCCACAACACTCCTGCCTTAATAGTGGATTTAAACTGAGGCGTTGTAAAGTGATGATAGAACGGTCATTGCTTTCGTGTAACTAAGGGAGAATAGAGAATTAACAAGGGCTTTCGTGGAGGGCCGAGGGAACGCCGCCAGCTCCTCGCGGCTCCGGCGGATGGTGTTCAGGGCTTCCTGGGCGCTGGTGGGAGAGCCAGGGGCCAGGCAGGGGGATGTCGGGGCTGCCACCAGCCCGGGCAGCTGCTCCCAAAGAGGGATCACCCCAATCCAGCCATGGGAAGGGTCCGGTGCCTGCGGATCCCAGAGCGACCCCACTCGGCTTTTCCCGCAGTCTCCTGCCTTTCTGCCCTTGTCTGAGAGATGCGGCCGCCAACTCGGGATCACTGCCAGCGCCACAGGCGCCCTGGGGACACATTTTAGGGCATTTTTGTGCGGTGTGCTGCCCTTTCCCACCCTCTCCCCAGGGCAGGCGGACTGGAGCTTCCCCACAGCCCGAGAAGCCTCAGCCGCGCCGTGGGAGGGATGAAATATTCATCGCTAAGAGCGAGCGAGAAAGGGAGCGATTGACTCCGTGCGGGGCGATTGGGGCACAGACGAGAGAGAGACCAATTATTCATACCCAGGGAGAGCAAAGCCTTCCAGCACCCTGCTGCCAGCACCTGGAGAGCCCCTGGAGCAAGGGAGACCCCTGCTCGCTGCTTCCCCATCCTCAGTCCACTGGCGTTTGTACCCCTTTTTTAGGGGATGCAATTTGGTCCCCAAACTCCAGAGTGGGGTCGAGACTGCAGTCCCAAAAGGAGAGACCTGATTCCCCAACACTGTCTTGCTTTCCTCTGGGCATCGGGCTCTGCCTGCTCCCACCACAAGGCACCCGAAAATATCCTGGCATGTTTGTGCAGGTTGGGGCTGCAGAAGGATCGTCTCCCAGGAACACCAGCCCCACTGATGCACAGCACGTGCCAAGGTGGCTTTTTGAACAAAGTTTGCTTCCTTTTTTTTGTGGCACAGTAATTGTTTTATTCCGTCAGCTACAGAAAATCAATGTGTCTTTTCAGTTAGAAGCCCTGGCTTGAAGCTTTCATTTACTTAAATCATCTTCCCGTGATTTAAGGGTGGGCAAAAGCCCTCTCTGGTGCAAGGTGTGCAATGCCTTCCCAGGAGAAGCCCCACCACAGAAAGACAACGTGATGGCACAAGACGCAAGAGGGGCTGAGCCCCCATCCCCTGCCCCTTCACCCCCCTGACCCCACTGGGCCCCTCGGCCTCCCCACAGAGCCCCTCCTGCCCCAGTCCAGGACAGGGGCTCTGCCAGGACTGGCTTCTCCACCTTCCTCACACCTCTCAGCACCAGTGGGGGATATTGGTGCTGGCAGGACCCCCAGCTCCTAGAGGAGCCACTGATACCACACAACATCTTTTTAACTTGCAAACATATGAGCTTGGTGGGGAAATGACTTGAGCACAGCAAACGTGGGGTGCTGGGAGGCCAGTTCCAGCCCCACTCCTGGGACCACAGCAGTACCCACATACTAATCCAGCCAGATGCTATTAAAACCTTGATCAAATTAAACATAGTGAGCTTTTAAGTTCTCCCTTTGGATTTACCCAGACTGAATTCTTCAGAGAGAATCTGCTAATTGACAGGTTACTTTTTAAAAATGTTGGCAGCTTGCTGGGTTGGAACATCGAGTGCCCAGCCAGGGGCTGCTGGTGGGATGCCTACAGGGTCCATGTGTTTCCTTAACGTTTTATGGACTTGGCTGAAACAGCAGGAGGACATGAAGAACCCCAGTAATAATTCTTTTAAATCCTATTCTGAAGGCTTTTCCCTTCTTCCTGCTTTTGGATTCATTTATTTAATTTTCCCCCATTGAAATAAAGACTAATGTTGCTGGGTTGGAAAGCAGAGCTCTTCTGTCTCGCCTTGCAAGGAAAGAAAATAGCCTTGCTCCCCTTTTAATGCTCGTGCATGAAAAATCTCCCGGCAAGATCTCCATTTATCAAGCCAGGTTGAAGGGCACACAACACAGGAGCTCATTGCCCTGCGCCTCCTTACCTTGTACCTCTGTTTGTGCTCTGAAGTGCTGTGATTAAGAAGATTGCTTTTGCTTTTAGGTGCCATGGGACAGAAAATTTACAGCAAGGGGAAGCAAGGACAGGGGTGCAGCTTTACATGGAAATCAGAGCATTTCCTAACAATTAAGAGAGAGGCACCAAGTTTGAGTCGCATGGTGATTTTCAGCATCCATCTGCTCTGTGTCCCGTGTCACCAAGGGGGAGTGGGAAGCTGTTGGGGATGGAGGACTCAGGCGGGGTCTGTGGTGGTGCCAACACGTCATCCACCAGCTGGTCCTACCACAGGGAGCTGCTCCACCACATCAACAACACAGTAGGAATGCTTTCCACCTACCTCAATGCAATCCTTTAAACAATTATTTATAGAATTAATAGAGAAGTCAAATAATCCAAATGAATGATAACATTTTAAAGTAATTATTTGCTACAAATGAACACAAATGGTTTCAAGACATAATGCATTAACTCCAGCAGAAGGGAAATTCATCCTAATTAGAGGTGTGCTGGGGCTGTGGCACATGAGGGCACTTGGCTCTGGGACCTCCCTGAAACCCTTTATTGGCAATAAATCCATATTTTTTCCCTCCCATATAAACTCCTCATAGCTTTTCCTTTTCAGTAACACACATCCGTGGTGAGCTCTTCCTTTTCATCCATTAATTGCTCCATTTTGTTCCATTTAATTCCACGGAAGGTGCAGTAATGGAGGGACACAGCCCAGTCATCAGGCTCATCCACTCTAAAGCGATCTTTTCTTGCACAGAAAATCTGTAGCAAACAACAAGAGCATTTTAATGCCAGCCTTACTCTGCCAGCAGCCAAATTTGCCAAAAAGGGGGATGAGGAATCCACAATGATCCCGATGGCATCGGATGGGAGCTGCTCCAAAACCTCCCAACCAAACCCCATCACTTGGCCTAACAGGGACCATGCCTCAAATCGATCATCAGGGCAGATATTTTGTGGGCATAATGCAGTTTCTTCCACCTAATTCAATCACTGCATAATCAAATTACCTTCTCTGGCACCTATTTATTTGTACCAAAAGCACACACTTTCCATGTTTTATTTTTATCCTTCCAGGCAGCTGATGTTGGACGATGCAATCAGTGCTGACAGAAAGGTTCTGTTTCGATTAATGAGAGAGCAAAGTTCTGGGGGGAGGAGAGGCAGAAAAGCCAGGATCAAGGAGGACATGTGATAATTCAGGATGATTAGGGCTAATTGCCCTGTTTTGCTGCCAGTTGCAGTTTCTGAGGCAGAACTGTCAGGCTGTGAAGGTCTGGAGATGTCCTTCGGATGGGTGCAGGGATGGTGAGATGCCTGCCCAATTTTCCATGGGACTCACTGTGGTCCCACTGCTGCTCATGGAGCCCTGCCAGGATGCTTGGGGCAGGGCAAGCAAAGGGACAGAGACATGGCCCTGACAGACCAAGCCAGCAGGATGGAGGAGGAAGCTTGGTTTGATGTAGAAGTTCCATTAGTAGATAGTTGCCAGCAGTGATCCTTGGTGCATTGCCATGGCTCCACGTGGGCAGACTAACACCAAACCCAGCCGTGGCTTCTGCCAGCACATTTTTCCATGGAGAAAGCCAGAAAGTGCCTGTCTGCCCACAGCATCTTTCCTCCTCCCCTCCCTCCAACGTGGCTGGCTCGATCCCTGAAGTGTGGTGGTTTATATCCCTCATAAACCTCAGTGCTGGCTGCACCTCATCCTTGATGGACATGTTGGTTCTTAATTCCAGTGACACCTCATGGCAAATGAGTCCAGCTAAATATTTCCTTTAGCTGTGTCAATGCTGCTCCAGTGTAACCATCTGGCCTTCCCTCTGGAGCCTGGCTGGTGTGGTGTTTGCTCTCCTCTAATCCTTCCCTCTCACCCACTGTTGGCCTCATCTCCGCCACCCTGCTTCACTCAGTGTCTCATTGAAGACTCAGGCAGTGAAATGTCATCCTGACAGACTTCAGCAGGAGCAGGATTGCACTAAACAGTTTATATTTCTATTAAACAAGGCACATTGACTGCTCCAGCTTACACAGATCACCATTATCCTGGAGATACACAAGCCAGGAACACCTGGATTGCTGGACTCCCTTGACTGCCTGTTTTGCCAGTGAATGTGTGTGACATCCCCACACTCACATTAGCCTATTTTTCAAGGCATCTGATTTGATTTTGGAAACTCCCAGTCCTTAGGAAAGCAAAATGAGAAGAGACTTGGCTCCTTCCCCAAAAAAACACTTGATGTATGAAACGTTCCCCGAGTGTTGTGAGTTTGCCTTGCTCTTGTGTTTCGTAAATGTTGCACGAGGATCATGGAAATGGGGAGAGAGGTTTTTATTATTACTAGTTTTGCCTGTTTCTTATTAAGTTTTGCCATCTCCACGGCCTCTCTGTCCAGGTGGAATCCTGCTGGTTAGGGGCCAACATCCCAGCTACCCTTGGGTTTTTCCACCAGCCACTGTCCACTGCTGCTTCCCCAGCACCACTGCTCAGGTAGGACTAGGGGCACAAGAGGGATCTATAAGAGCATTTTTGGCCATCCGTGGTGGGACTGGCCTGTGCCCAGATGGGTCAGGCGACAAGGTAGATGGTGATGGGAACAACATGAAAACAAGCAGGGTTCCCACTCCCAGGTGTTCATGTGCATTTGGATATCTGCAGAAAAATGTCCACACTACAGAAAGCAGTGAAGGTAAGGAAGGAGCCTTTTCCAATAGAAATATATTATTTATTTCTGGGACCTAAAATTCTACCCATGCCTCACACCCTGTGGCAGCCATAGGAACAGACCTGCCAAAGTCATCTTTGTGGAGAACAGAAGTTGGAAATAACGGGAAGCTTTTATCCAGAGCAAAACCTTTGTCATAAAACTTCAGAAAACAAATTTCTTTTTCAATGGATCCCCTGAAGCCTAAAATATAAGTATCTGAGGATTCATGTAGTAGTAAAAGTCTATAAAAATCTTTGAAGCAAATGGGCTGTTGAGGAATTATGTGTGGAAATGAATGGCTGGATTCCTCTGCAAATCTCTTCATGGAGATGCCCTGACATAATGAAGATGCAGCAGATGCATTAGTAGAAATTCTCTTTTTAATAACTGCTATACCTTACGGTTTTCCTAAAGCGAGGGTTTACCTGATGAAAAATCCACTTAAACATTTTTTTTTCTAGAAAAGAGGCTGCCGTCATTCAGCGGGAAGGAGCCAGCTTGGTTCTCCATTCCCTCCCTGGGGTGGGGGACGCTTTACCTGTCTGTGTAATACTGAAGAGCAGTGAAAGCTTTCCCTTCCCGTGGCAAGAGGTGGCCAAAGGATGAGCTTGGGTCCATAGCCAACTTTATGGTAGCAAAATGCAAAGGGAAAAAAGCAGTTTGTGGAAATACAGTGGTTCCTGGCCAGGGCAATGGCAGACACATCACTCACAGAGCACCTGACAGACAGAAAATGTACTGGACCAACTCTTTGCTGTGCCACAGGCTGGACTTGCTCCATGGAGGTGCCTGTGGCTCCCCCAGGACCTCCAGTCCTCAGAGTGACATCTGCACCCTCTCCATCACCCCCCACGTACCAACCCCCTGTGTCCTTGAGGTCCCCGCATGTGGCCCTTGTGCAGCTTTGTCACAGCGTTCGCCCACCCTCGCGGGGAGTTTTCCACACCCCCCGAAGAACATGAGCCGAGCTAGTTTTACATAAATGCTGGGTTCTCCGTGGGAACAGAGCTCCCTGCTTTAATTATTATCGATTTTCTTTTTTCCAAGGAAATGCTGGGCCTCTCTACACCCCCCGCTGCTGACTCTGGAGATCTCGCAGCGATTTCGGCTGAGCAAGCGTTTCTCTTGCAAATCTAAATATTTATGCTCCAGCTGTGTAAACAGCCCAGACTCAAACAGGGGGTATTTTTATGTTGCTGAATTGTAGTGAGGCATCAAGACTGACCCATTGTGTAGACTCTGACATCTTCGGATGCTGTTTATTGCACGTTGTTGCTGAGGGGCTCAGCCCCCTCACCTCCCTTCTCCAGGTGCTTTGCTCTGATTATTTATGTGGTGAATCCAGATGGATAGGAATTAGATGGTTGTTACTTTACTTTGTATCGTCTATCCAGATGCCAAATGTACATCTGCTTGAATGCAGCGGTTTGAAATCATACGACATTGCAAAGGAAAAAAAACCCCACCACCAGGCTTTCCTAAAACATGATGTTCATGAGGGAGAAATGTTATACACTTACTCCTTAGTGTACATCCAGAGAATATGTTACCAATCTCGGCATGGCCCTTCACGGACTCTTCTCATGGAGAAATTATTTACTCAGCATGGAACAAGCAGGAGTTTTGTTTACAAGAGCTGACCTGGAGGTTACACTGTCTGTAACTTGCTGCTCAAAAGCCAGGTGGGAGTGTGCACATGCCTGATAAGGTGTGGATGTGATTGCAGCCCCCCTCCCCAGTTTCGGCTGGGGTCTGCCTGCACGGTCAATAAGAGGTTTAAATGTGTCCATGTGCAGTGGCTCTGTGGAGTCACTCACAGCTCTGACCAGCAGCCTGCAGACATCACTGGTGCTGGGGGGCAGCCTGAGGAGATGGGAGTTGCACGGGATAAGCAGCCTCAGTTAAATACAGTTCCAAACAGATAAAATTTATTACTTTTTTCCTCTGGTCATAAAGGGAAAGGATGCACCTTGCTTTCAGGCCCCTTCTCGTGGGGTACAAGCAAAGTATCCCTAAACCTCCCTTGGTCCCATTGTGGAGACACCAGGGGGTCACCAGGGAGGCAGCAGGGAAGGTCCTCCAGGACCGCATCCCAAACCCCACAGCAGTGCTGCACCTCCCAGGGCAAGAGCCTGCACAGCAGGGGCTTCGTGATACCTGACCTGAACAGCTCAGCAGGGAGGGGGATGCAAACACCCAGCGATGGGGTTTTCTAAATAACCGCTTCATTCCCAAGTGAAAGTGTTCCTGCTGGCACCTTGCTTGGGCAAGGAAGCAATTCCCCTAATTGGAATTAGTCCCATTGGTTGGTGGCATGTCCAGGAGGCATGGCCAGGGGACACATGGCTCAGGACCCTGGGCTCGCTGGGGCCGTGTGGGTGCTGCCCTCCTGCTGCAGGGGTGACCCCACCAGCCCCTGCAGGAGCTGCCCCAAGAGCAGGGCGCTCAGACTCAAGGCCTCAAAAGCAGTTTCTGCTCAGGTTTTGGTGTTTTGGAGCCTCAGTCACCCGGAATGGGAGCAGTTGTTTGGCATACTCCAGCACCAGTCCCACGCACGTGCTCAAGCCTTTTGAAAAATTTCAAAATGAGATATGTGCTCCCAGTACTGGGCAGGAACAGAGCTCATATTTCAAGCCAGGGAGGCCTTGTACCATCGGGGGTTTGTCTGACACGATTAATATTAGGCAAACAAGTTCTAATAGGGGAACATTTCCAGAAATACAGGATTTTTCTTTTCAGGTGCAAAAGAAAAACCGGTGAGTGGGGGCTCAATTTTCTCCTGGTTTTTACCAGGAAGGTTATCACCGTTTGCAAAGTGTTGCTGGGGGAAGAAGGGCTGAAACCAACTCCTTATACTCCGCCACTTAATTAATTTTAGACACTTAACAGTAAAACATAATTTGGCCCAACTTCTACAAATGAGAAGACAGAGTGGTGAAAACGCCTGGCTCACCCAGCTCTGTTGCACACCCCAAACATCCTGCAGCCAGACACGGAAGTTCTCCACCTGAATATTAAACAAGGAATGGAAGGTAATTCAAGCTTCCTAAAATTAAGGGTCTAAATCCATTTACATTTACAAGCTCTGTAATTAAATAATAAACCAAAATATTATGGTTTGCACTCTAAATGTGAATTCAAGAGCATATGTCTAAGATTACATTACAGCCCCTTATTTGTTTAGCCTGCTGCAGTCTCTGCTTGCAGGGAGGAAAAAATTGCATAGAGAGGAAAAAATTAAATCCCCAAGTCCCAGAGCCACAGCAGGTCCCTTCTGCTTTAGGCTGGGCAGGTTCAGTCAGGCTTTTCCTTCCAGAGCTGTCCATGTGCCTGTGGCAGCACAAGCATCTTCCTTCCCAGTACCTGACCCCACCCCACGCCCGACCTGCTCCTGCTGAAACCCTGTGCCAGAGCCTGTCCTCATTGTGTGACCTGTCCCTGAGGTGACTGCTTGGAACTGCTCTCTGCCCCATCGCAGGCTCTCGTGTGCCAAAACAAGGCACAGCCCTGGGTGCTTGTCCCCACTCTGTGCCCTGTGCCGGCAGCAGTTCCTCTCTGCGGAGACATCCTGGGGCTCTGCCTCTCTGGCCCTCTCTGCCCACCCTAACTTTAAGCACAGGGACAGCGCCACAGCCACCGCTTGCCTGCTCTTTCATTTGCAGTCTCGACAAAGAAATGAAGGGAGTGGGAAGGGTAATAAAGCAGTAAGTGATGCTCCACTGCTGTGCTTTACATTTCCTGTGGTGACAACAACAAATTACAGCCTCTGTGCAGCATGGTTACTTCTGGGAAGAGAGAGGGGTTTGGGGAGTTTGTTCTGATGTGGAGGATTTTTTAATGGACTATTTACTTTATTTCTTCTTTGGGGTGTCCTCTGTCTGCTCAGTGCAAGCCATAGCCCTGTGCTGACACTGTCAAGAATTCCAGCAGCCACTTAACAAGAGTTTGCAGCAGGGCCAGTGTGCAGAGGGCTTTAGGAACCTTCTCAGTCTCTTGCCCAGCATCTCGATATCATCTGTTGCATTATAAATATTTAAAGGCCTCGTGCTCATGTGCACGAGCTGCTGCAGCAGCAAACTTTCCCCCCAGCACAGCAGGGAGGAAGCACCAGTTCATCCCAGTGACAAGCTGGGACCAGTGGCACAGCTGTGTCTCATCAAGGGTCCAGCAGTGGCTGTCACCCACCCGGTCCCCTCCTCTCCATCCCCAAGTGAAAGGTAATGCACCCAAAACCCTTATGTCCTCTTGTCAGGGTCACCCAAACTCATCTGTCACTCCTTCCCCTTTTTATTTCCTCTTATCCTGCTGTGCTGCTGAAGCAGCGCTGGCAGCCGCCGCTGCTCAGAGCTTCTCCTTCATTTCCCTGCCTGTTTTAAGAGATCTAGGCACCTTTAAATCCATGTACATCAATTATCGCCACCGAGTTTCCATCCCCCACAAGGGCACAATAAGCAATGCAAATGGCACAAATAAAGTGTTTGATATTTAATGATCCCTTGCTGCATGGGGAGGGTGTGCTCTTGAACAGGAGGCGCTTTCTCAAGCCGGTGCAATGCAGAAGGACCCCTGTCTCCCATGACTAATTGAGCCCTAATGGTTTTCCTTTATCATCCAAAATGAAAACAAAGGATTTAAGGGATGTTTTATTGCGGCGCTGTGGGTCTTTCAATTCATTTATTATTCCCCATGTTAAAAGCTGTGCTTTGGCTTGTCCTTCCGAACACACTTCTCCCTGGTGTTGCTGCTGCTCTTGAAGTTCTGTCCCTTTCCCTCTGAGGACTGGAAAACAAACACAGCATGTCTGCTGCTCTTGCAGCCTCTGCCAGGAATAAAAGTGCCCAAACTGTCCCCATTAGCCACACTGTCCTCCAAAAACTTGTGGATTCGGGTATTTCGAACCGGGTGAATTCTCAGGGTCACACAGGCACCAGGAGGGAGGTGTGGGTGCATGACTGGCCCAAACACAGGGGGAGAGCTCCCCTCCAGCTTTCATGGAGTTGATGGAAACGGCAGAAAGAATTAAGGCAGAGCAGATCTTGAAGTAACAATCCTTCATTCCCTACAGCCAGGGGGCAATGGTTTGGGATGAGGTGCTTGCTTGCCCTGGCTCCCTGAAAGCAAAGCCCACTGGCCCCCTCCCTGGCCCACTCATGCACCAGCTGCAGGGTGCATATTTAACAGGGAGAAGAAAGAGAAGACTTGTTTTTGCCAGGAAAACACCCAGGGTGTGCATCACACGCACCTGCCCCTGTGCTGAGCCCAAAGTTCAAGCACAGGCACTGATGTAAAGACATCAGGACAAGAGCTGGACTGAAGGGAATCTTGCAGCAAAATCATTCTGCAAATGGCAATAGCTCAAACCACTGTACAGCTCTTTCTGGCCATTTGATGTTATTAAGGCTGGGCTCTAAAGTGCCATCTCCGCCCCACAACACATTTCCAAATTGCTGCTCCTCTGCAAAGCTGCCTCCAGAGCTGTCCTTGAGATGTCAGTGCTGGGGTTAATTGGAATCGACAGGAAAATTGGCCTCTGGAAGGAGAAATGGGGATGCTGGCTGTGTGTGAGTAGCAGGAACAGAGCCATGCTGCTGCCAGGGCCACAGTGTCCCCCTGCAGGGTAGCAGTGGGTGCTGGCACCCATGAGATGGGTGACTCCGTGCCCAGCCCAACCTTCACTCCAGATGCCTTTGCCCCAGATCCAGATGCACCAGGACACCGGCATGGAAACCCCCAAGGGCGTCAGTGCCACTGAGCCCACACAGCTCCTCTGAGCCCATGGGCAAGGCTGAGGGTGGATTTGGCCCTTCCAGCTGCCAGCTCTCCGACTCTGGCACTGACACTGAGCTCAGTGCCAGGATGCTGGCAGGATCTCAATGGGAATAAAAGCCATCTCCCATCTCCTCACCCTCAAGTAATGCCTCAGCTCTGTTGCAGGGTTGCAGGCTCCTGTCATTTTTCTAGGTATTCCTCATCCCCTCTAAAGCCATTAATCACCTATTTCAATTAACAGACCTGAACCATTGAACAGACCTGTCCTGCGCTAATGTGTTATTAATTGGGTCAGGTTGGATGGCAGCAATATCGAGTGCCAGGAGGCTCTGAGCTTTCATCTTCTGGTCTGGGCTAGTTTCATTTATCTAATCAACTCCTCAGTGCTACAGGGACCTCTTTCACTTTTCCCTCTCTACCCACCTTAAAGGTACTCGGATACACTTTCTGCATTGTCTGGTATCAACTACACACTGAAGAGAGTCATATCTAATTCCCAGTACTCTCCCAAGAAAAATCAATGATTGTTTACATTACTATCCTACAATCTCCATTTTAAAGTGATTCATGGCAGAGCCAGCACTATTAATTTTATTTAGCTGTTAATAGTGGGCAGATATTATTCTGCTCCATTGATCCTAAGTTGATGCAATTATCACTTACAAAGCTTGCACCGTGTGGCTGAAAATTTCAATTCTGTGTGCAAGCTGAAGCTGTACATTAAAAACGTGCCAAAACCAGATGCTGGTGGTGGAAACTGGGGAAAGCTGATTCAAAACAAATAAGGAATTGCTCAAATTTTACAACTTCCACCCTTTTAAAGCTGAGGCACACAAAACAGCTGGAACTCAGCTGTTCTCAAATGCCCCGTGCCAAAGGGAGAGACAGACACTCTCCTCAAACCTCCTGGGACCTAAGGTTCACAGAAAACTCATCATCATGGATTATCAGTTAACTGAAACATCCTCTCATGTGAATGGGAAATATTATAGGTGAAACTAAGCTTAGCTCTATCTGCACAGAAGACATGTCAAAAGCCAGGACAAGCCCATGTCCATCTGAATGTGCATGGGACTCTGTTTGCAGAGGATGAGTATCACTCAAAGTCCTCAGATCTTCTTTTCCTCTTCTCTGTGTAAAAAAAATTGATAGCATAGCAGTGTGGGGGAATGGAGTGAGACAAAATGGTGCAAATCACCCAGGTCTCAAATGTCTCCAGGAGATCCAACAGCACAGAGTGACCATTGATCATGAGAGATGTGAGAGATCCTGCACGGTAGGAAGATAAAGAGATTCCTCAGTGGTGATGCCCACCCTGTGGTGGAGGTGTCATGTAGGTGCCCAGTGTGGCTCACGAGGCACAAACCCCTCATTTTAGCCATCAGAAATTAAAAACTGCAATTTAAATCAGAAGTGAGTGCTCACCCTTAAGCAGCTTGGAAAAAGATTAGCTCAACTGTATCCTTTTGATCATGGGCAGAAATTCCCTTTGTGTTTATTTGTGAGTCAATAAAAACCTGCCACTCAAGGAACGGGATAAAAGAGGAAAAGGAAAGGCAGTCCCTGTCCCAGGATCTTGCACTTTAAATAGAAGATGGATGGATGGATGGATGGATGGATGGATGGATGGATGGATGGATGGATGGATGGATGGATGGATGGATGGATGGATGGAAATAGTGGACAAATATGAACCAAGGAGGAGGCAGGAGCCATCCTATCAGCCTGCAGTGCCAGCAGCCTCATTATCGATGATAGTCAAAAGGTGTGGAGTAAAACCATCAAGTCTGCTGAGAGCCTCAGCAATGCAAAGAGGAGCAAATTGAGCCTCCAGGAGGCCTGGCTAACCGGGACCAGTAGCCTTTGGAGTACCTGCTGCTGGAGAGAGACCTCCTTTCTTCTAGTGCTTTGGCCTGGACTAATTCTGGAGTGACAAACACATTTGTTTGGGACGTAACAGGTTGGCCGGTGTGCTCTCTCTGAGTCAAATGTATTTTAAAACACCTTGAAACAACATATGAACTCTTCAGTAAAAATTAGGGCACCTGAGATTGTCAGACTTGTAGAAGTTCATAGCAGCGTTAGACAACATAAATCACCTGGATTTGGACAGTGATGCCAAGTTACACCAGCTGAGACTCTGGCCCAGAATCCACCCAGAGTAACATGGAAAAGTATTATAAAACTGCTGGTTGCTGGGTCTGGTTAATGCTCTGGAGATGGTAATTGATTTATAGGACTGACTTCACTCAGTTAAAATGGTTCTTCCACATTATAAACCAGGAGCCTTGTCTCCCATGCAAAGCAAATAAATGAAGAAATAAAGTCTTTCTACAGCCTAAACATGTTCTGCAGCTGGGAGGCTCCTCCATGGTCCTGCAGGAGCATGTGTGCCGGGGGCTCAGCGGGCTGGGGTGCAGGAGCAGGATCCATGCAGTTCAGCTGGGATGCTCCTTGCTGCGCTTCTCCGAGTGCCAGCTTCAACCAGGCCCAGACGGTGAGATTCACTGGGGGGCGGGAAGGAGGGCAGGGTAGCAGTGGGAGCATCCCTGAGCCTGTCTGGTCCCCTCTGCCAGGGTTAAGTGGGGCACGAGCCTCCCCTCGGGGGGGTGCCTGGGGGACAGAGGAGCAGGCACAGCAACCTCCCAAACCCAGTGTTTCTTACCCTGGTCATGAACAAAGCTGTTTGCAAGGTGGTGCTGAAATCAGTTCAGATTCATGAGCATTTTTTGCTATTGAAAGGAGTGATTTTTAGAATTTCCCCTCCCTTGTACTCTTTAAACCATATGCTTGTATGGGTTTTTTAACCCTTTTGGGGTGGAAGACTGGGCTTAAAGCTTCCTGCTCCTGGGCTGTCAGCAGCAGGAGCAGCAGGACCTGTTTGCTCTAGAGGTGTTGGGAGCACTGAGCACAGGCCAAGCCTGCAAACAGCTCCCCCCAGGCAGACCAGATGCACGTTAGCCCGAGTGCCTTTCCCAGCGCTTAACACCCTTCACCAGGGGGTAAGTTCAAAGCAAATCCATCCCCTGCTTCTCCATCCAGACAGCTCAAAGTCCCTTGGAAACTGATAGAGTTTGGTTCATCAGCGTATCAGGATCTGTTTTATTTTATCTGTCTGCACAAGCCTGCATGCAGGGATAGATCAGATTAACATGACTGATGAAAAACATCCTCCTCTTTATCCCCTCTGACAGCAGCAACCCTTTATCAACAGTGTGGAGACAAAGTTTTCCCAGCCAGAAGTTTTCTGCCCTGAAGGTTCGTTGTTGTTTTTTTTCCAGCAGAAGTTTATTTCTGCTTCGAGACAAATCAAAACATTTTGATGGAAGATTTTTCAGCCATCTTTATGCATTAGATGTGGTGGCAGACAACCTTGGCACATCAACATCTGCTCCTTCTCACTGGATTGAATTTAATATCTGGTGTATGAGCACTAACCCTCCCTCAGAGCTCAACAAGACAGTTGGAGAAAACAGCCTCTCTTCTGAGGGTTTCCAAACACTTTTCCACAGTGACCCTCTCATAATTTTATCCCCTTTTATAAAGCTAACTTCATTTTCATAATGCCCTCCAGTGAGGTTTTGGGGAGGACAATGTTATAAATTGCAGCCCAGTGAATCTGCCACTCACTGCTGCTAATACACTACATTTATCCTCACTGCCACAGAGGCTGTGGCAGCAAAAGGAGAGAAAAGGAAAAGTAATTACTTCTTGCTCAGCTTGTCACCAAATCCTCTCATCAGCCCTCTCGTGTCTTTCTTGGCTGCCTCAGTGATTTGCCACGCTCTGCAGTGCCCAGCTGGATTCAGCGGTGCTGGTGTAATGGAGTGTGAGGATGGGGAAGGAGCTGGGTGCCGCACGTACTGGGAGCCCCTCAGTGCCCAGCACACCCTGGGCTGTCCTGCTCGTGTGCATCAAGTCCCAAGCAACTGCTGCTTGAACGCCATTAGGAACTCCTAATCAAGGCGTGGGTTTATTTCAGCCAGGAAGTCTCATCCCAAAAGCATCCCCAGTGAGGAGTGAGGGAGAAGAGGAGGGGTTTTCTCCAGAGGTGTTTTTTTTCAAAAGAAAAAAGGAAGAACTGTCAGAAATTACAAATGTTGAAGAGCCCAATCTCCTGGAGAGGACTCAAGCTCTACATCCCCCTTCAGCAGTGGATCAGCCAGATGTTGAGTTAAAAGCAGAGATACTGAGTCATGAAATGAACTTAAAATTAGGCCAATTTGCTGGTTGGTGCTGAGGTTCCCAGGAGCAGCAGCATCTTCCTGAGACCTGAAATTAGCTGGGATATCAAAAGCCCTTACCTGGTGCATGTATTAAATTGAAGACAAATATTTTGACCAGCACCAAATGGGCCATTTTTCTGGTTTTCTTGAAATCCTGCAAGATCAAATGAAAGACAAACAGCAAGGGCCATTTTCTTCTGAGGAGGTGGTGGTGGATGTGGGGGACAACTGGTGATGCAATGAAAGTGTCCCACTTAACAGGCCTGGCACTGCCATTGCTGGGGTGTCATGCACTGAAACCAATGTGCCATGTGATAAATTTGATGCACTTCACACTGAAATTGATGCATCACTCTTGGAATCAAATTTATCTTCTCTTCCGTCACACTCCATATACTGGATCAGAGTCACCACCTACTGAATTAAAAACTTCACGTGCAGTTCACATCACACCATAAATCAGCCCAAAATGGAATTAAGTGCATTGTATGCTAAGAACTCATCCATCACGCCATAAATTAAACATGGAACAAGCCTCTTAGGCTGGATGTGCCCAGATATAGACTGCAGAGTCCACTGGGGAAAACATGACACCACTGAAGTCACTGAGAGCTTGCTCACTAATTTCAGTTAATGTTTTAATCTACTGTGTACCAGGTCCATCTCTGTCCTGCACCAACCTGAAACCTGGATACCCAGAAACTTTTTCTGTCAGTGGCTCTCCTATTGAGCCATGCACATACCTGACTTGGAGGTTTAGGCAGGAGCCTGCAGGAGGAATGCAAATCAGCTCCCTACCCTGCTGCTGCACGGGGAAATGGCAGCAAGGGGCCGAGAGGGCTGTGCAGCCCTTGCTGGCAGCCAGCACACACTGTGGGACACACACACAGCTCCTCCTGCCTTCAAAGGACCTGCACCAACGAATGGCCAGGCTCAAAGTCTCAACATCCTTGTTGCTGGAGGGGAGCATCTTTCTCCTAAGCTCTCAGCAGAACTGCACAGGGCTGGGCCTGGCTATGGGGGCTGTTGGATGCCTCACACATCTTTTGCAGTCTTTGGACTTCAAAGAAACAGGAGGGGGAAAAAAAGAGAAGAAAAAGAGTCTCAGGAACACACGTGGTGTCATGTGGTGTCAGAGCATCCCAGGCAGTTCAGCCCTCAGCAGGTGTTGTTAGTTCTGTGTGACAAATGGGAACAGGAGCACAGAGTGGATGGGTACCAGCTGCTCAAGGCCAAAGCTGGAGACTGGGGCAAAGATAAGGCTCTAGAAATTCTTATCTAAAACCAGGATACTATTTTCTCTTTTTTGTTTTCTATGTTAATTTTTGCTTTTCTGACAGCACTCTCGCAGCACAGGAGCCCCCTGTTCCATCCCAGTTCCCCTGGGAAAGGTGGAACAAACTTCCAGCTGAAGCACAATGCAGTCAGAGACATCCTTGGATCCTATCCACAGTCTTTCCTCTTATTTTCGTATTCATCTGGTCCTCTCAAAATCTGCTCAGGAGCAATTAAAGCCTGTCAGCTAGAAGCTGATGCAACTTCTATTTAATTAGCCCAGCAGCCAATAAAGATCTCATTCATCAAAATCTCATGGAAGGTGTGGCAGTTGTGGGGGGGAGATTTGTCACTTCTTCCCCAGATCCAGATGGCTGTGGAGCACCGATCAGTGATCTGATCACATGCATGGACTCATGTGCACATCTGAGGAGACCGAGCAGCTGGGACACATCTG
The DNA here is from genome assembly GCA_013397755.1 of Cnemophilus loriae. Classification (NCBI taxonomy): domain Eukaryota; kingdom Metazoa; phylum Chordata; class Aves; order Passeriformes; family Corvidae; genus Cnemophilus; species Cnemophilus loriae. The sequence goes on from VZTF01002407.1 coordinate 49,381, forward strand.
TCCAGAAAACAGCAACAGGTGAAAACAGTGCAGGACTGTCCCAGGTGCCACGGTGACAAATCCTTCTGGAAGCTCAGTCTTCAGATCATGACTAACCTGGGCAGCAAGTGACCCTCGTGGGATGAGCAGCTTTGAAGGGCTTTTCTTCTTCTGACCCATTTGGCTGCCTAACCCAGCAGCAGGAAAGGGCAGAGGTGTGTGTGAGGAAGGCTGAACACCAGCAGGATGAATTGGGAGAGGGCTGGAAAAAAACATGGGGTTTCCTCATAGCTGCTGCCTTTGCCCTAGGAGGGGTTTAAGAGTCCCTCTCACTGTGCTGCCACTCTGAACCTAAACACATACGTGATGGCAAATGAAAAACCAGTACCCACAGTGATAGATCCCAGCAAAGTTTTGGGGTGCTCAGCATGCCAGAGAAATTCTTTAGGGTGACATCCTTTTCACCTGAAAGCTTCTCTTTAAATTGACTGTCAGGGTATCAAATATTTACCTCACCTTTTCCTGCAGGGTTGAGCTTTTCCCAGAGACTGTGCAGGGTGGCCAGGAGGATGAGGGGAGCGTAAATCTGTACCTACGAGGTCACTGTGCTGGCTTTGTGTCATGAAAAGGGGGGGGTTCACCAGCTCGGACCTGCAAGAGCAGATCCCTGTGGGAATCACTTGCCAACAGTGTTTGCAGCCTCACCATCACTATTCACTGAACCAAAAAAAGTAAAACAGCTATCACAGGACAGTTCGTAGATTACAAACATGAGTGATGGTATCTTTATAATTCATAATTATGAGAAAGCAGCTTACTAGTTTGGTTCCTTGTGAGCGGCTTGATTTGTAATACATGGCAGTTGGCGTAAGCAAAGCAGGTAATTGGAGCCAGTTTACCCTTGGTGTGTCCAGCTGGTGCCTGCACTTCACAGACTCGCACGTGAGCATGCTTCTCCTCAAAGCCTTAACCCCAGGGCAGAAAAAGGCTGCAGATGTAACCCCAGTGACAGGCATATTCCCAAGCTGGGAGGTGCTTGGGGGTGGAATGATGGGCAGTTTCTTGCTGCTGCCCCACACATTTTGCAAGTTGCTGTTGTCAGTAAATCTTCCCTGGCATTTGCAAGGAAAATGTCTGTGCTCAGCTCAGGGCCCTGAGCCACCCATCTCCTCAGGAGTTATTAACAGGAACATCATAGGTGGCATTTTTCTGTGACTGATGCTGTATCAATCAACTGGAAAAGCGTTAAGCAAGCCTTAAGAAGAAGTGAGATGAAGGCTTAAATACCAGGCTAAGATGTCCATATTATGAGGATTATTCCAGGGTTGAAAATGTGTGCAGAGATGCTGACATCCTCAGCTGTGCCCCTGTCCCTGTCCCTGCTGCTCCATGCTGGTCACACTGGTTCCAAGAGAAGTCAGTAATGAGTGCTTGCATTGCAAACGATGATGGGCAATTAGCAGAGGGCACATACAGACTGGATGCACTGTGACTCTGTGGTTTTATTGCTTATCAGATAAAATGTAATGAAGAAATACTCTCTATTAACACATTATTTCAAGCCAAGCATGCTTTTATTCCGTTTCATCAAGTCTGGTTTGATTTGGCTTCTTTTTGTTTAAGATCAATGTGATAAACTACACTCGGACTTGCCAACTTTAGTCATTTTTGCTAGTGTGACATTTGGTATTTCAGAACTCAGGTGGGAGGCCTTCTCTTTTAAGGAGAATCTCAGATCTTCTTGCATTAAAACAAAAAATTTGTGGCCAGGTCAGTTGTGGAGAAATTTATGTGTGGCATTAGGTTTGTCATAGCCAAAAGGCAAACAAACAAACACCTTCCACAAGAACAAACCAAAACAAACAAAAGAACCTAAGCAAAAAAAACCAAAAAAACCCCAAAACACCAAAACAAAACAAACCCTCAAATGTGTTATCTTTTAATCATCAGTGATTTTCAAACACTATGCCCTTGGGGAACCCAACTCACAGATTTTCTGCCAACAAAGAGTGATTTTTCTTCAGAACACATTCCCTTCTCATCTCCAAAGCCAGGCCCACACACCAGTGAATTCCTGTATTGTGCATGCAAAGCCCAAGATCAGAAACCACAGGGCAGGGATGGCCCAGTGCCCAGGACGTGCTCTGAAGGGGGTGCTTCACACACTCTTTCAGACTCTATTCCGGTGCTGTGTTTTCTCCCAGAAGATGCCCCTGATTCCCCTGGGGATGCGTCAGGCTTTCCCAGGGGGTGTAGCACCTTCCTTGCTTCACGTGCAGCCATCTACAGCAGAAACAACCTTCCCAGGCAGATGTTGGCCATCAGCCCTTTCCGTGCCCTTCACCCCGTGCCCACACCTGGAGCAGGTGGAGAAGGAGCTGCTGCAAAGCATGGATGTTGTTTCACCACTCCCAGGATCTGGGCTGAATGTTTCCCAGGGCTGCCTCCAGTGCTTTACAGAGAACCAAATTCAGCTTGTCCTTCTAGATCTCTCTTTTCCATGGAGGCTCAAGGCGGTCTCTTTGCTCCCCTGCTCGTGCTCAGAAAGGACTTTAAAACATTTACAGCCTGAATAGACCCAGCAAGCTCAGGGCTGGCAGAGGAAAAATACTCCTTTTGCCAGCCCTTCATGTTAAGTGTCTATATTTAAAATGACTACATAAACTAAGAAATTATTAACAGGTCTAAGCACTTTACCAGGCAAATCCGATTTCTTCTTAGGAGAACTGGATGGAATAAAGCTAAAAAAATTGCTTTGAGGTTGAGATTTAATTCAAAGTGTCAGTGTTAGTTCTCCTACTGCACTTGTAGGTTTAGAGAATAAACTGTTCACTAGCAAACAATCGTCTTAAACAAGATCATCATTAATCCTGAATTCAGCTGGCAAAAGGACTGAGACTGCAAACTAAGAGAGAACAAGGAAAACCTGGTAATGAGTTTGTTAAATATTTGTAAACTGTCATGTCGGTAATGGATAATAAGAAAATTTTGAGCCTCCAGAACTGATGCATAACACAAAGCTTTGCTGTATTGCACCTAAACTATTATCAATAGCACATTTATTATAATAATAGATTAAAAACAAGCTTCCTGGCTGAAAAACAAGATCAATTTGAGCTCAAGCTATTTGGACATGTTCTAAATGTTGTAATTAAAATGCAGCATGAATGTTCCTTAAAAAAAAAAAAAAAGTGAGAAAAATAGTCTTGCTACAATTACATATGCCATCCAGCCCTGATTCAGTAGCCTGACCCTGAGAAAAAAAAAAAAGAACAGGCAAAATTGTATTTGTGTCCAGTCAGACATTTCTCATCTTCAGGGCTTGCTGCAGAGCCTAAGCTAACATGACTTTTCCTGTTGGCTCAGGATCCAGCCCAGCCTTGAAGATTTGATGCAGGGAGTCAGCCCTGGTTGCACTGAGCTCCCTGTGCCGGTAGGGATTTGATCACAGTCCAGTACAGAAACTCAGCTGAGCTCTATCTTGCTGCAAAAGCAACTGCAATTTACAGCGGAAAAAAATAAAACAAACCAAAAACCCAAGCAACTGTAAAAAGAGATAAAGAAGCCACCCGTGTGGAAGCTTTCACTCCTGGACCAAGTGCCTTGGGGACAGAAAAGGTCTGAGTGGCTTTCTCCCCAGCACCCCCCCGCAGTGTTATCGCACACATCAAAGCGGGAGTCCCGCCTCTTGCGGCAATTAGAGACTCACGGACACTTCCCAGGAGCTGCCTGTCGCCCTGGAGAATTGGGCTCTTCTTTTGTTCTGATAAAGAAGTGACTAGTGAGCTGCAGCAATCTCCTGGTAGCTCTCTAAATAATTGTGTTCTCTCATGTCTTTTAATCATAAGGTCCGCGAGGCTCATAATACCACATGTGCAATCCAAATTCGTCCATCAGCTCAGTTTATCAAAGGGACTTAATTTAATCCTAGTCTTTGATGGAGACAGGAGCGGTCAAAGTCTGCCCTAATGATTTTCTAAGTTTACTTATCTTGCAGATCTGGGGCATGAAGGGCACTTGGACTCCAAGCACAGCATTGATAATGGGAAGCCATGAGGAGAAAGACAAAATTGGCAAGAGCTTGACAGTCTGAATCAAGAGAAACCACAGCAGAAACCTGGAAAAACACTGGAGACTGAAAAGGCAAAATAAATCCCGTGATTGCTGTCACCACAAGTAACAACATGAGACTGGTAAAATAAGTTGCTGGAGCCAATATCTACCTCTGAGTGAATATCACAACTGTGAGAGACCCGCCAAGGAGGGGCCAAGAGCAGAGAAATCCAAGCCAGGAAATGTAGAGCCAGAGGAAAGCAGGCACAAAGTGCTGTGGATGGTGGAGCTGCTCTGACCTGGCAGCGTCCCCTCCCAGACAGAGCAGGATGCAGTAGGCATGAAAACACACCTTTGCATGGAAAAGCACCTGCTCTTCCCTAACAAGCTGAAAGGAAGCTCAGAACTTTCAGAGTTGAGCAGGTTCTGTCTAGGTGCATCTTTCAACACCACTGGGATGACTCCTCTGCTCATTTTCAGCCCAACAGGTCAGTGGACCCCAGGAGGTGTAATACAGTGACACCAGCTACAAAATGCTGAGCAGACTGAAGCAAAAACCCAAAGAAAGGAACCAAAATCCCTGGCTTCAAGGGATGCTGAACAATGAACATTAGGACCAAAGGCATCAAAGATAAGGGTTTAATGGAAAAGCTAAAAGCCCAGCTTTCTCCTGAGAGACCTGACAGGAGGAGACTGGAGCAGTGTTTCACTCCTGAGCTGTAAGTGATGGATGTGAACACACTGGAAAAAAAAAGAATTTAAAAAAAAAGAACTTTACTAGACAAAAGCCAGCTGGTTCTGAAGCTCTCAATGGCTTTTAATAGTTTTCAGCTCAAACAGAAGAGGGAACTCAGAGCCTGCATTACAGAAACTTGAGGAGTGCTGTGGGCTGTGAGAAATGGAGCACAAACCCTTTGGTTACAAGCAGCACATACAAAAGGATGGTGCAAAGGAGGAACAAAGAAATCCTCCAGTAGGGATGTAAAGGACTGTGCTGGCACTGTTAGTGCAGAGGGATTCTTCATGGCACTATCAAAGTTTTGGCAGAAGATGGATAGACCATCTGCCTGCAAACAGTCAAGGCCATTTATCTATTTTATACAGAGAGTGCAGGTGGCTCAGGACAACCTTTGGGGAGAAAATGGAAAGAAAAAGAGTGATATTAGCTCCAAAAGTAAATCCACAACCAGCAGACAGCAAAGGGTAAAATACAAACATTACCCAGCCTGGCTAATCCTCACAAAAGGACTGACTGGTTAAAAACATGTCAAATCCTTGGTCTCATGAGGGAGGTGCTCTTTGGAAAGGTGGAGGACCTGAATTTGAGAACTTCCAGGAAGGTGCTTGTGGGTGGGCAGAGCGGGAAAGCCCAAACCTCTCCTTGCTCCAAGGCAGTGGTGAGATGAGGGGACTGCACAGCTCCTTGGCCAGCCCTGAAATAACAGGGCAGCTGATGACACTAGCTGTGGTGAGAAAGGAACACGAACACGCAAATTAAATACACTCTATGGAAAGAGGGAACTGTCTTCTCTTTGCTCTGCAGATTTTGGGCTGTATAAAGTGTCAGGAAGCAAAGCTGGCACTGACAGCCCATGAGTGGCACGCAGATGGGCTGTCCAATGCCAGACCCAGGAGCTGCAGCCCCCAGAGAGGCATTAGAGCATCCACTGGCCTCTGCTGAGCTCAGGGCACAGCAGGAGCTGGACTGCATGGCGTTGCATATGGGGAGCTACTGTGACTGACAGCAGTTTGCCTTTTTGAAAGACAGCAGCTCCTGGTGCCTGATGGATTCCTGCTGGCCTGTTTCACCTCTAACTTGTGCAGGAAAAATCCACATTAGTACAGCACCTTTGAGAGGTTTTTTTCTTTGGTGAGGACAGCATGAAGGCTACTTGGAAAGTGTTTTGATGCACAGGTTAAACAGAGAAAGAGCCTGAACAAAGGCTCCCAGCAGCTCCAAGCAAACTTCAGTGGAGTCAGACCTCCAGGAAAATTCACTTCCATTTGAAGGAACTTCATTTGTGAGTGGGTACATAAACGCAGCAAGGTCTGGTCACTGGGGATGGGCAAGCAGACCAAGAAGGAGCAGAAAGTGCCCTGCCAGGACGCAGCTTGCTGCTCCTTGACTGCAAGATTCAGAAGCTGAAGCCTGGCAGCACATGGTAATACACAGTAATAACACAGGGCTCTCAGCAAAACACTGACACTGACTTTTAAAAGGCCAAGCCTGGGATGGCCACAGAGCCAGCCCCACGGACACCAGCAGGCACTGGTGACAGAGGAGCTGCCCCTTTCCACCAGTTGCTTTGTCCTTGCTGATGAGAAGTCTGTGGTTGCAAAGGCAGCCCACTGACCACACATCACTGCTGAGATGGACACAGCCTGTGTGGCTTTCTCTCACTTCTGTACAAAAGAGAGACTCACAAACTGGCTGGCAGGGCAGGACCGTAAATAGTGTGTAAATAGGCTTGGGCCACAGGCAGCACCAGTGGATGCTCCAGGGCTGGTGACAGCACTGTGTCGGTCCAGAAGTCCCTGTGTTTTGACTTGGCACCACACAAGGGCTGACTGCGGGCAGCTAACCAGGCACAGGATAGGTGGGATAACCCCTGTGATCTGAACTGATTTGCCTACAGAAGATGTGTCAGGGCATACGAAGCTGTGACAGAAAGCCAGAGCCAAAGCAGCCAGGGCAGATGCCGTTACCACCCAGACATTTGGCTCTGTGTGGTCTCTGCCCAGACACAGTTCTCCTGTGGGTCAGCAGCTTTTCTAGGTGCAGGAAAGTGGGCAGCATTACCCAGGACAACTCCCAAGCAAACACACTGTTGCTGCCAGCAAAGAGGTTGCATGAGAGGAGGAATAGGCAAGGTGCTGAGGGCTGGCAAAGTCATCAGTGAGAAGTGACTTGTGGGGAGGGAAGATCAGCATGTGGGACTGAAGGGGCTGACTGCTAGCAAAGGGAGTCATTTGGAGCTAACTTGGGAGTCTGCAACACGAGGAGAACCAAGCTGCAGCTTGGAGGGGGTACATGTCTGCAACAAGTCAATTCAGCTTCTTTTCCTTACACACATGGGTAGATCGAACAGGACAGGCCAAGCAGACTGAACAACGTATGCAATCACAAAAAATAATCTAAAGAAGGATGCTTGCTTGATTTGTGTGTCTTCATCTTGATTGCCAGTTGTCACATTGGAAGATTCCAGCTACAGCTCCTCATTGGTCTGACTGAATTGCTAAATTCAGGTTTAGGTTTTTACTTTCTGTAAGCATATTAAAATTTTAATTAAGCACTAAGTCAGTGTTTTAGCAGGTTTTTGAGACTTAAGCTATTTATCTTGTTGATTACAGTTCTCTCAGGTCTTTAGTTGTGGCCTAAATTTAGAGCAATTCTGACTGACTGAGCCCTGCAGGATAACTGCTACAACTATTCATTAAAAATGAAGAGATCAGAGTTGATCAGCTGACTGGGGGAGCCTGCAGTGTGGCTTCTCTGCATCCTGACAGTCTTCTGATCTACAGGTGCTAGAGCCAGGTTAATGCTGATCTGCTGGCAAAACACAGCACGAAAAGACTTTGAGAAGATGCAGCAGCTCCTTGATACAAAGCTCAGTAAGAAACTGTTTCCTTCCTCATTGTCCATCTGAGATGGTGAGGAAGGAGGGATTTTAAGCAAAGCAATTATTTTCTTTCATGCAATTTCCATTAGGCAACATGAGCCCTTCTCAAGGCAAAATGTTTCTGTCCTCCATTTTTGTCTCTCTGGGGAGGACATTGCAGGAGGGTCCCTGCTTTACAAAGCACGTGGGAAGCTCCCTCAAGGAAGCAATGCCACAGTTCATGTTTAGCCAGCTTCATGTGGAACTTCGGAGCTTTTTTTGTAAATTGCTGGAGAATTATAAAGGCCCCACATCTACTTGTACATGAGAGGTTTATCACACACATTAACATGAAAGACAAGCTATCAGCAGCTAGTGAATCCAGCTAGCAACATGCAAAACCCTGGCCGGATCTGTTAACATCTGGGACCAGACACATCTCTTAAATGCTGTTTTAAAATTGTATCACAATAACAAATGTAGTGATAATGAAATGTAGAGTCTGGTACCATCCAAAATTCAGCAGCTGTGGTATTTGCCATGGAACTCTCAAGTTCAAGCAGCTTGTGCTAGAAAGTGGTTCTTGTAGATCAGCAAAGAAATTCAATGCAGAGAAAAAAGGAGATTATCCTTCTGTGTATGACCCTGGCTAAAACTGGTTAACTGCCTCTAATTGTATCTCTCCCTCCTGTGCTAATCACATCTTAATACCCATCCAGCTGTTTGTTCTGTCCCCAGGTGGTGGCTCCCATGGATGGTGGGGACATCACCATGGGTACAGCCACCTCCTCCTCCAGTCACTGCAGACCCACCAATGCTGGTCTTCATGCTGGTTTTTGCAGTACTCTGTAATGCCAAACCCATTTTCAAACCATGGGTGACCATCTCTCCTGATGGCCCTTCACCACCAGCTAGGAGAGTGCTCTTCTGAAAGACCTGAAGTCATCCACTGTTTAGTCATCTGAGCTTTCCTCTTCTCTCAGTCATATTCTCTGCAATTAATTCAATGTAACTTCAGCTGTTCATTGAGGAATTGGGAAGACCCTGACCAAACAGCTCTTTCTTTCCTCCCTGCCATCGGTCTGCAGTCTCCTTGCCTCAGCCCTCAGGCCAAAGCCAAGTAAAGTGAAAACTTTTCCCTTCACTCGCTTACATTTCATTTTCACAATAAAACTCACATCCAGGTCACTGCTCAGGAAACCACAACTTCCACCAGGGCAAGCCCCACCTCAAGTCTGCTTTGCCAGGTTCCATTTGGGTATCCAGAGAGGAACCAGCTCCTGACCTGGCCAGGCTCCTGCTTCCCAGTCAGTGCTGACAGCACACACTAGCTGCATCCCAGCCAGTCCCATGCAGCCCTGCTGGGGCTCCTCTTCTGGAATTCTGGGATTGTGGTGAAAGGAAGATGGAAGAAAAGAGACATGCCAGCCCTTTGAGCTGCACAGAAAAGCTTGCTACCTAGAGGTATCTGACTGCCTCAGAAAGAAGAGGTAAGTTTAAGCAACCAACAGCAAAGATGTTGTTTTGCTGAGTTTGAAATCTCATTTTTATGCTTATCTCATGCAGAACTGGAAATAACACTGGTCACACTTACAACCGGCTACGGGGAAAAATGGCAACAGCCAGTTCAAATGAAGGGAAATTTTCTGCACAAAAAAATCTTTCTCAGAAAGCACTCTTCAGAAAAACAGATAAACACACATACTTGCAGAGCAAAGCCAAACCTCTGCAATCTCCATGAAGGTTTGTGCAGCAACACATCTACAGTTCCCCACCATCTCTTCCCTGTCCCTCAGCTGGAGAGGATAATTTCTGTAGGTCAGCTGGTGTGAGCTTTCCCTAATCTGCGACAGGGAAAGCTTCATCAACAGCTGAGAGTCTTCAGTGACAGGCGAAGGCAGCAGGCTACAATTTCTCTATAGAGGTTCATACAGCTTTACATATATGATCACTGCTTTGGATTCTCCCTGTGATCCTAAAGCAAAAAATTGTGAGGAATAAAGAATATTTTTCTAAAATTGGGTATTAAGAGCTGAATGTGGCACCATCTCTGAGGTGACCATATGGAAGAAAAACCCAGAGACCTCATTACTCCATGAAATCAAGTCTCAAACCTTTGGTCCAGTCTTGACTCCATTTGAAAGTGATGCAAGGCCACCAAGGATGGAGTTGTGGCTCTAAAACTGGAGAAGTGCTATGCTGAATGTGCTCTTTTTCCACCTTCTCCGGCTACAGAAGGGGCAGCTCATTGTTACAGCCCCCAGCCTGCTCCTGGCTGGTTGTGAGCATGCCAGTGGAAATCCCTCCAAACTGCTAGTGCATTCCAAATAAATGGGTCCAATTTAGCAAAGCTACAACTGCAGCTGAAGCAGTGGGGAAGGAACCAGCAACTAAGCAGGCAGCTCAGAGAAGGAAAAAGCCTCCAATAGGTGATGATGATCAGGTGGGAAGAAGTAACTGGTTCATCTCTAAGAGAAATGTGAACAGAGCCCTACAGTCTCTCGAGCGATTCCTGGGAGGGGCTGCAGGAGCAGCCCCCAGCCTCATGTTAGCACTTTATTTATAGCATTGCCTTCCTGTTCATAACCTTCCCAACTGTGAATTGCAATTTTTCCTTCCCCCAGCATTATGGCGATGGTTTGGAACATGGAGATGTTTGGAAAGGGGCAATTTGGCATCAGGAGTCTAAAAAGCAGATACAGATGACATCCTAAATGTATCTTTTATGAGTTTGGAATGATTCCTTTAAATTAAGCTCAGAGTCTGTGACAGCTTCTGGTAGTGTCGCCAATAAGGAAATAAAACAAAAAAAAATCAAGAGGTTCTTAAGCATATGTAGTCTTAGAGATCTGGGTACCTTGCTCTCCCTCATGCAACTTTGAACTGCTTTCCAAGTGCTTCCCAAGGAAAGTAGTTCAAAAATTTTCAATTGTCTCTTCACCACATATGCCCTCAAACCCCAATATACTTCTAGATTCAAGGCTTATAAAAAATTAAATGCTCCAATAATTCTAAATTGTGTTTGTTCACTGTTACTGGAGCCCGGCCATTCCTTCAGTTTGGGGATTTTTGTTTTGTTTGCAGTGGGTGGAGGAAGAAACGCTTTCTATTAGTGCTTGAAGTTGGAAGCTGGTCAAACAGCATCACAGCAGAATGATTCAGCAGCCTCTGAGCCAATTCACAGTGTGTCATAAAATGGGATTAGGAAAACAACAATTCTTGGAGGAGAAAGAACCCACACAAAGAATCACAGCAGGAGAACAATACTAGAAAGAATACAGGGGAATAATCCTCACTTGGCTTCTGAGAAGTAGGTTGGATGACCTAATAGGTGGCTTTCAATGCCCTTCATTCCCCATGGAGTTGCAGGGTTCAGCTGCCCGGATCCAGCCACCACAGCTTAATAAATGTCTCTGCACAGACTGAACCACCCCAAGTGTTCCTGCGTGCACATCTGCAGCCTCTTCTCATTTATCTGATGAGACCAAGGTCCCCCTCCAGCACAACCCCAGATGCTACTTCACAGCAGGCAGGAGCTTATGCAGAACTAGTGATGAAAGTCCATGACCATTTAGGACAGGAAGCAGAGGGAGCAATCTTAGGCTGTGAATTAGAAACCAAAAAGCTGTGTTTTCGTAGTGTTACTCAAGAAGATACACACACACTGGCAGCACATCAAAGGAGCTGAGGTGTCAAACTAAGTGTATTTCCTAGCACTGTCCTGTACAGGAATTAAATTAAACATGTATTTTGTGATCTCCTGAATCCAAGTATCAGTGACCACCTACGGCCAAAGCCAAGATGGAAGAGGAAAGCATAATTTAAAATCTTTTCTCTGTGAACCTGAAGATCCTATTGACAACCTTGTTTTAAATTAGGCCATACCTGTTACAACTGTGACCTTGAAGTGACAGAGGAAGGCACGGACTCTCACAGGAGTTTTACTAGATCAGCAGTGGTTGAATTACTCCTATGCAGAACATAAAATCACAGCTTCACGCAATTGAGGAAAATCAGAGAATTATATCACAATTCCAATAAAATTGCAATATCCAAAGTTTGGTATAGACAGAAAAACGAGGGAAAAGAAAAATCTCATATGCCATGGTCTCCTCTTGTAGACTGAAAAAATGATAAAGTGCATCCTTGTAAATAACTCACTGCAGGATGCCTGGAATTTTATAGAAACTACTGCAACTTGTCTCCCAGTGGGGCATAACTGAGGCATGAGGTAAGAAATCAGCCATATCCTAACTTGCAGTGACAGGTGCTGTAAAAGGAAATGCCCAATAAAGGCTTAATGTATAGGAAGATGGCAAATAACTGTCTGGAATCCTGAAATAAGAAAGCATAAACCAATTCTCTAATCATGTCTAATCAAAGAACACCATCAGTTACTGAAAACTTCTAGGGAAAAAAAAAAAGGTGTCAGAGAGGTGGTAGCATGCCTGTCTTTGTCAGTAGTGTTTTGGGAATATTTTAGCCTGCAGAATTTAATTCCCTGTTATTACTTCTGAGCCTGAAGGTGAAAATCATAAATCAGAACCATTCATAACATGCAATAATGGAATGAAATACTCATAAGGAGAGTTACATGATGAAATCCTTTGGGACTGTGTGTAACCCTTACAGTCCTTGATGATAGCATTAAAAATCCTTCTGTCAGTAACATCTATTCTTCCCTAATTCCTATACTAGTTTTTCCTCTTTCTTCTCTCCTAACATCTCCAGATTTTTGTGTCATATGGCATTCCTTCCACCCTTCCTTCCTGCTGCCCTAAATATATGTTTAAGGCAAAATCATAGGAAAGCATTCCATGTTTAAAAAGATGGGCAGGTTTTAAATTACACTGTAATTACTAATAAGGGCTTTTAATACCCGAGGAGCTTTCCCAGGGAGTTTTGCTCTGATTTCAGGACCCCCATTGTTTTTACAAAGGGCTATTTGGTCGAATTTATAAGGTGGCTACATTTTGAGTAAGAAAGACTGCAATGCTCTAAAATAAAAAACACTGTCCCCACCCTTCTTTTACCCTCTCATAACTGAGTTAAAAAAAAAAAAAATCCCAACCCATGATGTGTTAGAGCTTTGTTTTCTGAGTAACAAGACCAATCATGTTTCCTCTGCTTGAGGTCTCTCTCTTCTCTTCCTTTTCTTCTAGGTCCTCTGGATCCACACTGACATAGAAATATCCCATGATGGAGAAAATTATGCACACAGCAAAGAGGAGAACAGTGAACAAGACAAATTCAGCCCACTAGGAAAGAAAAAAGAACAGCAGATTAGAAGACCCCAGACTCTCAGTCCAGAGGATATCTCGGCACTTTCAAGTGCTTTTTAAAGAGCTGGGTGAAAATTATTTTTTAGTTTACAAAATGGCTCACAATATAGAAACTTTCTCATTCTGTTTTCTGGTAAATGCTTGTACACATAATGTAATTACAAATATGTGATACCTCTTAAAACAAAACAGTTAGATTGAGTTTGTTTCATTAAATCTTTTCTTACAAATCTGTCCTGACTGGAACATATCTACCTAGGCTTTCTGCCTACAAGATTCTTTTGGGAGAGGCAAGTTCATGCTGGCCAGAAATTAGCCCCAGTTCACACCTTCATGGCATCGTTTCACAGCCTGAATTAAACTACCTCTGCACCACAACCTCCCCCTGTAAGCCTGAGATCTCAGCCATGCCACAGTCAGCTGGCCTGGCAGGATTCCCAAGCGAGACCCTTGAGGAAGAGCTGAGTGCCCATTCAGGTCTCGTTGTTTCTGGTGAGCAACTCAACGTGTGGCTGCCACTGTGTCCAGGCTCCAGGTCCAAACACAGCCAGCTTGCCTAGAGCTGAGCTCCAGCAGCGTTATCCAGTGCAGGTCAGTTACTCCCTGCCACTGGGAGGGTCAGAGAGGGCCAGTGCTCCTCAGGGGAGCACCACTGAGGGCCCCACAGAGCAGGGGCTGGGGGTCAGCTCAGAGTGGGCTGCTGTCACTCAGGTGCAGGAGCCCGGGGCTGGGCAGAGAAGCTGTGCCTCCAGGGCACAGACATCCAGAAGCACCAGAAGCCTGTTGTAAAGCATTACCTCTGTTTTAAGAGCCAAACCATACCTGTGCCATTGGTGCAGCCTCGGCAACAATGAGCACAAAGGTATTCCCCACAGCCACCGTGAGCAGCCAGCCTGCCTGCAGCACCGACTTCATGCTGGCTGGAGACTGAAAAGAGGAGAAGGGCCTGATCAGTGGGAATCGTGCTGTGCACTTCAGCCCTGCTTCACCCTCTGGTGTCCTGCCCAGTGTAGGTGTCACTGGGCTCAGCCTAGGAGGAGATGGTGGAATTTCCTCTGTGGGGAGTGGTTAATCTGTGGTCAATCTCAACAGCTGCATACAAGGAGCTTTCAAAACATGGACAGGAGGACACATGAAGAAGCAGGAGATGCTGTTGTTGCAGAGCTGAATCCCGGTCATCCCCAACCTGCATCATCTGAAATGGTACAATCAGGACGTCCAAGGAGCCACACAAGCCCTGCAGCTTGGAGTCTGGTGCCATGCGGCTGTACACCTTTGGAAAAGAGACTGGATCTTGATGTTAAATTTCCTGCTGAGGAAAAATTTTTCACATACCATTACAGATCATCCCACTGTATTCATCATCCTCATTAATTAACATCTGCACTTTACTCCAGGGATAAATTTGAGGTTAAATTCAGTAGCTGTTTGACCATGTAATGTCTCAGTCCGCTCTTCTCATCAACCTCCCCAAATAACAATCAAATCATCCCTTGCACATTCATTACACCTTGCTCCCTTGTTTCAACCTTGCATGTTTAGACCCCTGCAATCTCTCATTTTAAAGTGGGTGCCAAGCCCTCATGCCAGGCTGTAGCCCTTGAGATACCTTTGCCTTTATATCACTGAAAAATACATATCAGAAAATACTTCACAAGGAGAAAACCCTGATATTACAATATTCAGAGCTTTCACGTTAACTATCCAGTTCTGTTCTGTGTTCTCAGGTTTACCAGGAAAGGAGATTTCCAAGTATCACTGAGAACAGGTACCTTCAGAATATGAATTAATTTAGCTTGAGGGCACCCAGCAAACTGTATTATAATCCCACTTTCAGCTGAAGGATAGATAACATTGTTAGTAAGTGTCATGTCAAAGGAGGTATGACAAGTCAATGACAGATGCAGGAATAAATCCTGAAGTCTAATTCTAAGGCCCTTATCTTTAAGTGGAGTACCTGTGAATAGGAGAAGGCCAGACCTGTAATGGAAAACATCACCTCCCCAGCAGATATTAATAAATATTGTGGCAACTGCCAGGCCATATGGACATTGTTGGCTTTGATGTCTTCTGACTTCCACGTCTCAACAGCACCTCCAGAAATCTAGCAGGAAAATAAAAGGCACACTGATTAGTTGCTGAAAGACTAGATCTTTCTTAGCCTGGACAACAGCAAATTTACCAAAATAAAGTTTTAGGCAAAGGTGGAAAAAAAGCTTTGCCTTTGAAGCAAACTATGGCTCTCAACTCTGCCATTTCCAAGCCTGTTGGGAATGGGGTGACTCCTGCTGCACAGGGCAGAGAGAGCAGGATGGAAGCATTCCAGCTCATTCAAGTACCACAAGAATTCCCTGAATTATTCCAAACCAACAAGTTGTCTTCTGTAGTGGGGCTGGGAAAAGCCTGTGAGGTTCCAGTGCACAGCCTGTGACCTGCTGCTGTCCCTAAGGTCAAAAAAGGATGAGAGGGTAAGTGCTCATTTTATCCACTGCTCCCATTTTATCAGCACTGTACTACTTCCCTATGATACCACTGACACCCAAACAAATTCAGCTCAGGAATGCCAAGAGTAGCAGAGACTGCTCCATATCAGATCTATTCAGATAGTTATGGTAACTGTATTCCTCATTATTTTTGTTTGTTTTCCTAGGTGTAACTAATACTGCCTGTGATGTACAGAGGCTCAGAGGCTGAGAGAGATTTGACTAGAAGCCAGGAAAACACTAGACTGAAACGACTTCAGGCAGAAAGCCCTGTGTTTAAGGAGAGTACTTGGGAAAATACAAGGGATGTTTACGAGATGTTCTTAATCACCAGTCATTGCCAGGGAGGCAAATCAAGAGACTGTATTTCAGCAGGCTAAAAGGGGTGAGAGGAGAGTTGTGTATTGCTCTTCAGCCCATAAAGAAATGTCACAAGGACCATGCTGTAACTGCACACTGAGGAAGGCTGGGTAGAAGTCAGCATCCCCATGATTTAAGTTTCACAGTTCAGCTACATTAGCAGACTAATATATTGTATTCTTGGTTCTTCTATATGGCACTCCTGGCAGAGGAGCAGGGCTCAGTACAAATCACTGCAATAATTAAAAGTGATCTTGGTCTCAAGCAAACTAACTCTCTACAGAAGGCAGAAACCACAGAGAGAGAGATGGAAAAACAGAGAGTGAAAAATATTAAAGTACTAGCATAGGGTTCAGAAGGGCTGAGGCACAGAGGCACCCTGAGCAGCTAGGGCTATAGCAGGAACTTTTGCAGGTGGGACTACAAACTGGAATCCTTGGCCACAGTGACATGGGACACATCTACCTCAGCTGGCCCTGCTACCAGAGGCTCTGGGGCAATTTTCTTACTGTTATATTTTTCATGCAACTTCTCTATCTGGTTTCTCATCTGGTGAGTGAGGCTTGCAGCCATGGAAGAAGGGTCTGGCCAACATCACTTCAAGTGTGTGTGTTTTATGTACATAAATCTCTGCACTCACAGATGGCAGCATCTGTTTGTCCCCTCCAGGGCTGTACATCCCACTCCAGCTACTGGAATTGGAAAAAAAAAATGCCAGGTGCTTCACGGCTATATTTTTCCCACTATGTATTTGGACTCTGCAGACACGAACAGCTCTCATTAATTGCCCAACAGGGAGACGCTAGTGCCAGGGAGTAGCTGACAACACTTTGCTCTGCTCATCACAACACAGTAGCCAAAGTCTCAGAGGGCAGCTTAGCAGTGTGTCCTGTCAGACCCAGTTTGTCTGTGTGCCTTTGTGGTGGAAAGGTTAAAATGGGAACTAAGCTGATCACGTTCATCTCCGTGGCTCCAGCCAGCTGGACTAGGGTTGAGGCAGTGTGTCTGAGAGGCTGGCAGGCAGGGAAAGGAATCCACCCTCTCAGCAGTGCTCAGAGCCCACCAGGACTAGGCTGTTCAGAAAACCATGCCTTGAATTTACACTAGGCTCCAAATTAGCTGTACAGACAGTGAGAGGAGGAAACAGATGTACAACCTCACAAACCTCCTCCCTCAAGACTTTGTCCCTCTTCCCCCTATGCATAATCTACAAATCTTGGAAGATCAGTCTTTAGTTCAGTAAGCTAAATGTGAGGATAGAGTAGACTGTTTCTGCAGTTTTTTTGGGTGTGAGGCACCACCAGGTACAGTATTTTAAAGACCACAAGCAAAGTCAGCTCTTGGCAGATAGTAATAACTCTTTGCAGTGCTCTGGGTCAATGTTAACTTGCTAAGGATGGCATGAGACCAGCAGAAACCAGAGATCACATGATTTTCTATGGAGGATTTCTATCAAGGAAAAGATTTTACTTCTTTTTAACCCATGCAATCGGACATGATCACAGTGTAAGGCAAAACGAATACACACCCATCTTGCTTATGTAGGTACTAAAACTTTTTGCTATCCCTTTCATAATGGACTGCCTTCAGATGGCTACTGCCCAGGGATCAGAGAGTGGACAAAGCAAGTGAGAGTCACCAGCACAAGAACAAAAGCATTGCCAGAGAGTAGAACAGGAGTGTGCTACCATCACAGGAACACTTACATTAGTTATCACAACGGTGTATGAGGCACCGAAGTCAAGCAGCCCCAGCTCCAGGGGGAGCTCTCCTGTTTCAGTTATGCATTTTCCATTATTGTATCTAGATAAAAGGATGAAGGACAGTATTTCCCAGTTAGTTCCACAAACAAAGAACACGGAGCAGAGCTATCAAACACGCCCCTGAAATGCAGCAGGGAGAATACCAGATGTAAAGATGCAGTAGCTTTTACATCAGACAATCACTGGAGTTCTTCTCATCTTATCCTTCCAGAAGCACTTAGACACTGACAGGAATTCACCTAATCACCCAGGCCATTGCTAAAATTTTTAAATGGTTTCTGCTTCTTCTTAGCGCTGATGTATTTTATTTTTTTCCCCCTCAGGTTTATTCTCCTCCCAAACTTTTCTCCATTTCTTCAGGAAATGTAGACCAGACAAGTAGTCAATAGGAACTCAGAGATGTGCACCCAGAAGCCACTTTGTTTCCTTTCAATAGAGCAAATTAGCCTTCATGTTTGTTCTGATTTTGGATGTGTGAGATGGCACAGAGGCTCAGCAGCATTGCCACAATGGCTGCTGCATCCTACTAAATTGCAGCAATAAATATTTTGGATGGAGCTGATGCAAAGAAAAGCCATGAAGCTTGTTTTGAAACATTGGAAATGCTAGAAATACCCTACAAGAGCCAACTACAATGCTGCCAAACCAAGGCCATATGGAGCCCCTGTCTAACAAGCCCAGCCTACAAAGCCATGTAATGCTACTTGATGTTACCAGCCCACATACCAACAGTTTGTAGCATGGAATATGAATTGGCCTTTCCCTGAGAGCACCCTAACACTAGAAGCTCGGGCCTGAGAGAATAACAAAATAAAGCAGGCACCAAATGGCAGAGGAGACTTTACCATGTCCCACCTTACTCCACTGACAGATGCACAGGAATGGCCAGTCTCTTCCCTCCAGGCCCCCACATAATGTGAATAAAAACTTCTGCACACACACGAGTGGCCTGGAGCACCTGCTCTGCACTGAGCTGATAATTCTGCTTTTTACAAACTTCTGCCCCCACAACCACATGCCAAGACAATAGCAATGCAGGTTTGGCTATTAGGCTGAGAAAAGCCTCTTTGTACCCAAGGAAATACCGCAGTAAGGACCTTCAGCTCAGGAAGGGAGACTTACATGTCCCTCTCCAGCAGTGAGTACTCAGAAGCACTGTAGTTTTTCCGAACAGCAATGAACTTTTTGCTGTCAACGGTGAGGTTGACATCTTGGTTCAAACCATTAATGAATCTGCAAAGAAACCATATTTCACTGACCTGTCAGACAGGGCAGGAGAAGCATAATAGCAGACACTTTAGAAGTTTGCTTACTCTCCCAAAGCATTCTGTAATTCCATAAGGTTATCAGAGTCTCTCCTGCAAGTTACCAAAATATTTGTCAGATTCATTGCCTAGTTTTTCAATACAAGATTAGTTTCCCTGTTGCACAATTTTACCCTCCTAATCTCTTTCCCGTGAAAAGTGACCCTCACTTTTTGTGGTCTAGAACCTGCAGGCAATCCAATTTCAGAGACCAACAAAGATTGCAGCAAATTCAGAGGAGGCCATGAAGACGATCAGAGGGCTGGGGCACCTCTCCTATGAAGACAGGGTTAGAGAGTTGGGGCTGTTCATACTGGGGAAGAGAAAGCTCCAGGGAGACCTTAGAGCACCTTCCAATACCTGAAGAGGTCCTACAAGAGAGCTGGAGAGGGACTTCTTACAAGGGTAAGGAGTTGCAGGACAAGGGGGAATGGCTTTAAACCGAAAGAGGGTAGGGTTAGATTATGTTAGATTTTAGGAAGAATCTCTTCATTATGAAAGTGGTGAGACATTGGAACAGCAAAGCTGTGGATGCCTCATCCCTGGAAATGTTCAAGGCCAGGTTGGATGGGGCTTTGAGCAATCTGGTCTAGTGGGAGGCATCCGTGTCCATGGCAGGGATGTTGGTACAAGGTCACTTCAAGTTCCTTTCCAACCCAGACCATTCTATGACTCTATGGTGACTGTTCCACAGCTGTGTGAGAGGATAGAGCCTCAGCCTAATCGCAGGAAACTCTGAAGCTGTGTATCCTGATGAGCAGGTGCACCATGCTGGCAATGAGTTTCTACTAGTGGCAAGGAGTTTTCTAGCATAATAAGATATCTTCATCAAAACTAAAACTCATATGGGAATGGTTTGTTTGGTGTTTTTTCATAGACAAAAGACAGTTTCCTTTTGGCAATTCAAAAATTGTCGGTAAAACCAAATGCTTTCCATTTGATCTATGTTTTAAAATATTTTGGTTTTTAGTTCTTTAAATGGAGGTGAAATCCCTGAAGTTAGTTAACTGCTTAACAAAAGTAAATTTTTAGTGAAAAAATAACTGCTTCCTAGGAAACTTCTTTACAAATTGTTAAAGGGAAAGTCTGAGGATCTCGTCAAAAATCTCCACAAGAAAATATAAACCAATTCTGACTGAATCAAGTCTTCAAGGTGTTTAGTTAGTAGAAACCTTCACAAGCACAGGGCTATGAAGAAATACTGCTCTCCTACTTTGTCTATACAGGCTTTCAGATAAAGGAGTTGGACACTGTTTTTAAGGTTTGCTTTGTTTGGTTGATTTTTGGTTTTGCTTTTGTGGTGGGTTCATTTTGTTGTTTTGGTTTTTTTTTTAATTTCACCTTGCCCAAATCCTCTAGAAGGTCCAGCTGGAATCCTGGTTGGTTTTGGGGTTTGTTTTTTTTTTGCAAATTTGCATCTTCTGCACATCAGCAGCCAGCACAAACCAGCACAGGAGTGTTCATGGACTAAATGGAGTAGCTCAAATTAGGAAGAGTGGACTAAGCAGAGCCCAATGCCCAGCTGATTTGCTTATGAGGATGTAAAATTGTTGCCGTATCCAATTTAGTAGACACTTGTGCATGAGTTTGGGTGAACATCACGGGTTGGCCAATTTGCAAAGGACATAGCAACAGCTCCTATCCAAATTGCTGCTTCCCTTTCATCAGTGAGATGAATTTGCCACTTTTCCATGGAAGGAGCTCTTTTATGTTGCCATCTCAGCCCAGACTATCCTAGGCAGTGAGCAGCAGTAGTTCTCAGCTCTGCATGGCATGTGTGGGAGGTGACACTCTGTCAAGCCTCCACAGCTGACACCCGAGTCTTGCATGAGAAGTGTGGACTAGATTCCAACCCGAGAACATCTGGGCTGTGTTACATACAGATGCATTAGACAAAAGCACCTTCCCTCACCCAACCACCGCCAAATCCTCAAAAAAGCCATTCCTACCTAACAGCTGCCAAACCATTTTCTGGCTTTGCTTCCAAGTCTGTAATCTAAAGAGGGGAAGAAAAAAAACCATCAAACATATTTATTAATGCTGCCTTACAACAATGTGTGGCAGACAATACTGGTGTCTGTAGAGTTACACATGTGCTGCAAAGCCTGTGGAAATTGACTGGACTCTCACGTAAGCTTTACATCAGGCCACAGCTGGGGAGCCCTGGTACAATGAAGCCAATGGCAAAATTTCATCTCCTCCAAGGGCTTAAAAGGAGATTATACCTTTTCTCCTCATCTCCTCTGTAACAAAGACTACTGAGTTTCAGCCAGCCACCCTTCTATTGAGTCATCTAACACCCTCCAAAAAAGTATTTGTCTTGATCTTGAGACAGCAAGAGAGCATTATCCACATTAGCATGTTTCAGTGACTAGTTACGATTAAACTTGAGTGCCTTACTCCTACCAAATCTGCAACTGCCTAACTCTCAGATCCTGACTCTTGTCATATTCACAGACTTTACAGAAGTCTTCACATAGACTTCATAGAAGTTTAAAGCTGAGAGGAACTGCTAGGTTACTATACTGACCATCATGCATCACTCAAGCTTTCCCTGATCATCGATACTCAAGACATTAAACTGTTGTAATGTGCAGGCAGAGAGCAGGAGAAACCAAGGTGCACTGAGCTTCTTTGTGCTCACAAACAGATCCCTGCAGCCAGATCCCTGAAACGGCCACCTGGATGGGCACACTGGGGAGTGACAGTCTCTCTCCTGGAGACCACAGCTAGAGCAGCAGCTAGATAGTTAATCAACATTCATTTGGAGAAACCTATTTGGTGTACAACACTGAAAAAACACAGTTAAGACACAGCCCTGCCCTGGAGGTCGTATGTCACAAAAAAAGAACACAAAGCGAAACTCTTGGCTGGTAGAAATCCAGAGCTGTGCCATGTCCACTGAAGATGGCAGGGCAATTTCAATTTGCACTGCCCACAGATGGAACACAGGCAAGCCAAAAAGGACTTTCAGAAACTGGCTCTCTCTAAAAATTTTCTGGCCCTTTCTCCACACTTTTTTCCTGATGCAAAACTGTAATGAGACAAAGGATCTAGAATTTCAGTATATCTATAAAATGTCTATTGTACTTCAGAGTAATATGCTACCCACAAATAACATATGCCCTAAATAATAAATAGCCACAGTGAATAATAAATGTCAGAGCAATAAATAATAAACGGCAACATCATTTTTTTTTCCATAGGAGACACATGGGGATGAACACTCTAGTTCGTTGCAGACAGACCAGCCAAATTATTACTCGTTTTCACTGATGATCCCCAGAGCTCTCAAATTCATTTCCTGCCTACTCAACAGCCTACAAAGGAGAAGAAACCAATTTCAGATTGGATCCTCACAGGAAAGCACTTCCACCTGAGTGAGTGGGCCAAACCCAGCAGTGAGGGAGGTTACTCGAGGGTGAGCTCTGCAACACAGCAGTGATGCTGGCATTGCTTTCCTTGTGTTGCAATGCTGGAAAAGTATCATTTACCACACTGTCTTCCATATCTCCCTTATCTACAGCTGTGAATGACAGGTCAATAGCATCAACCAACAGCACAGCTGTTTCCCAGCACATGGGAGCCTGCCTGTGCCAGGGTGGGCATTAATTTAAGCACAGTCTAGACAGCTGGGGCAGCATAGATATACTGGAGCTCTGAGATTGCTATGCTCCAAGCCTGTTGCAGGCTTTTGCTTCCTAAGGACTGTATAAAAATCACAAGTATCCATTTCTTAAGGAAACAGCACACAGCCATCAGGGTCACAGGGAAACTTAACTTTGTGTGATACTGAGCCCCAGACTCCAAACCATAAAGTTTGATCATCAGCAAAAAACGTTGATGTTGTGACAAAATAAATTCTTTAAATTAATTTTGAAAAGCAGTTACATGGTTTCTACTATATAATACTGAATGCTTGGTGTTGCTACCCTGCAAGGTAGAAGGCTGAGGAACTGCAAAGAGAATGGATATTTTAGCATGAGGACAGATTCTAATGGCATTTACATACCTGCCACAATGTGCAGTAACACCATTCATTTCAAGAGAGCTTCTTAGGATACAGCTACGCATAAAAGATATCAGAATCTGCCCTACACATCCCACATGCCCCTCTCTGATTGTTGCAGAAATACACAAAAGTCCAAATACAGCCAGCTCTGCTGCAGAGCCTGAAATGAGCTTAATCATTTATTCTGTTCGGCAAAACAAATGGGCCTTCTGTGCTTTTTCACTAAACACTTGCAATAACTAAACCCAGAATCATTCCTCTGATGCTTTTATTCCATGGCCAGCCCTGGAGCCTCTTTAACATCTTTGCTTTATAGAAACATCTTTGGGGGAAAATCTCTGGCTCTGTTTCCCCAGCTTTCTCCAGCTCTGCTGCCTAGCAGGCATGACTCTGCTCTCCCACTGCAGCATTCAGTGGATTAAAGTGTGCCCAGAAACTCTCAGATGCCACAACGCCTCTATTAATCAACCAGCAGAAATGTGTACCGATCCAGTGCCTCTAGCTAAGAAGTAAGGTTTAGAGCATCTGAGAGCAATCAGACAGATATTGCAACTGAGCAAATGAATTAATGAGCCTATTACCCCATTGTAGCATCACAGCCATTGAATTAATACTGTATTTACACTTCACTCCCACACTCACTAAGCGGCTTGATAGGCTTCCTTCTGCCTCAAAAACAATTAAGCTGTATACTGATTTTTCCTTCACGGTGTAGTTAAAAGCAAGAGTCAATCCTTGATGTTGCAGGGTGAAGTGAAGGCTCTGTTGCTCTCCATTCAATATTAATTTTGAGTACTCAGCTGGGTTCTGTGGAAGAAAATAAACTTAGTTACACTCTCTTCAGATAAGAAAGGATCTGTCTTTTCCTACCAAGTGCAACACTATCCCCTCTTTAAGGGAGACTGTAATCCTGTTATCCTTTATTCCTAATTACAGGTGAATGTAAGGTGTATCCTTTGCTGGGGAAATTTGTCTCCAAACGTTCAATTTCTGTCTCATAGCATATATTATGCTTCATTTGTAAAGCAATTCCCATGCACTTCTAAGGCAATGGAGCAGAACAAGCTTTTGCATCTGTGGGCTTTATTAGAAAATGCCTGAAAAAAACCCATCCTTTCTTCAATGACATGCAAGTCAGGCCTTTCGGTCCCAAATATACGCTTACCTGAAAAGACTCCACAGGCTGCTGAAATAGGTCCTTATCTTGGATTGCCACTTGAACAGGGTTCTTTGCCAAATTCAGGACCCGAATTAAACTTTCTTTTGGGACAAGTCGAGGCATATCGGTTTCCTAATTAAAGTAAAAGGCTTTAAGTGCCATCTGTATGCTTTATTAGCACTTTAATATCTCTTCATTTTTAGCCATAATAGTCTTCCTCTCTGTAATGACACTTTTCCATCTCTTCCTCAACAGAAGTTGCACTCAGAGAAAACTGAACATAAATCTTTTTTAGGGAGGTTTCCTCATAGTAGCTCAATGACCAACCCACCATTCCTCTCAAAAATTGCTCTTCGCACCACTAAGTGTACAGACTACACACCTACTGAAGAGGTAGAACAATGTCACAGCTTTCATTATACAGCTCCCTAGTGCCTGGATTTAACCACCTGCCACATCAGAATGGAAAAATTTGTGCTTAGCTTTCAAAAGCAGTGACCAGAATAATTATTTCCCACTGCAGTCAGTGACTGGGAAAAGAATCAGACCAGAAGTTAAGTAGTTTTGAAAATTCCAGTCCAGCTTCATGTCTGTAATCAGTGCTCTTGCATTACTGGACACCTTGCTATCTATACAGCTGACTGTATAGATATTATTCCTTGTTTTCTGAGAGAGGTAAGATGACGCCTCCAGCACTGAGGTATCTCTTTCTGTCAGGAATCGTTTCCTAGAAAGAGTACATCAATCAGTGTCAGCCTTGTACTACCTGCAGATCTATTTTTTTTTTTTAAATTTATCTTTTTTTCTCATTTTATTTCCAAGTAGCTGCCAGCAATACTCCAGAGCTATTTATTTTTCTTTATCTTATCTGATAATTTGGGTATTGCAGGCAGGGCATTTTGAACCTAACTTGGTGGGGAGACACACTGCCACAGAAGACAGAGCGAGCTGATTTCCCTGTGTCCATATGCTGCTCTGGACCAACAGGCCTGCTAATATTATCCAGCAAATTCCATTACTGTAGCTTTTCACTTCTGCTACCCACAGTCAAGTGAAGGCGGACGATCTTATACTCCTCTTTGCCATATGTTAAAATGGCCTTTAGGATAAAATTTTCATGCACAGGCAGGGGGGAACCTCTAACCCACCTTGCCTCTGCCCAGAGGAGTCACCCACATCCAGAGCAAACTTTGTTGCTTGGCCAGAGATGCTGGTGGTGGCAGTGAGAGCATTTCTTTGCTCACATAAAGAGTTCAGAAAAAAGACCTGAACCCACAAAGTCTCATTTCAGTGGGAGGCTCGTTAGGGGATTCACCTGAGGAACCAGCAGATGTTAATCCAGGGCTGTGAGCCAGCCACTCTAACAGAACGTTTTAAGTAAACATAGAAGCTTTAAAAATTAATCCTATAGTAACTTGTGAGACAAAGGTCAGCCAAAGTCTACACAATGCTGGTCATGAGCCAGAAACAAACAGAACAAATCTGCAGGAGCTAACATGGAATTTATAAGAGATTTGCTGCCATCCTGTCTCGGGATGCCTGGCAGCCCCTGATGCCTGTGACTGCATTTACCTGCTTCCCTGGAGAAACAATTTGGCTTGTAAAAAAAAGCCATCCCCACCCTAAAGCAGGAAAGTAATTAAATTAAAAATTTTTAAGACAATTAAATAAAAAAACCCAAAACAACCACACACACACAAAAGACCCCAAACAGAAAAGTATAGGCAAGCCACAGCAAGAAATAGGAGAGAGAACAGACTACCTTTTGGAAATTAATCACTAGCATTAACTAGATGTCTGTCAAGCACTTTGACGATGGAAACCTAGAATATAGACCAATACAGATGACCAGCACAGCAAAACTGGAAAGACTAGAAAGAAAGACATAGAGACAAAGAGAGGGAAAAGTATACAAGGTAAGAATTGTCATTAGCAACTGGATCAGTATGCTCAATTGTAAAGAAAACATTACAAATTTTGATCAAGGAGCACAATGGCTTAAAGGATTATCTACCAGGCATCAGTAAAAACACCCCACAGAAAGAAAGCATTTCTGAGGAATGCCTTGTGCTTTACTTACATTTATTTTGACTTCTATAACAGCTGCAAGTCCAAACGCCAGCCCTGCAAGGATCATACCTGTTGCCATTTTCCTAATAGGTCTATGGAGCAAATGAAAGAGGTGCCATTAAGGAAGAAAAGTAATTTAAACTATAGAATACCATTCCTCAGAGCCAAAGATGTGCCAAAACCATGTAATAAACTGCCCAACAGGTGGCACTCAGGATGACAGGCTGTTTAAATTGCCAATCTTTTAACTTAAATGTATTTTATTATTCTGTATGAGGCCAGCACCGAGGCCAATTAAAACTGCTATGCTGTGAAAAGAAGTTCTTTCCTTGCAAGTTTGATATTATCTTTTTCCCAGCTCTTCTAGCGGGAATAGCTCAGGACATTACGTTAATCCATGATGTTGGAAGGAGCACTAGAAATGATGTATCTTCAAGTCCCTTTTGGGAAAGGCAAAAGCAAAGTAACATGCTATTTAACAGTGGGAATGAAGAACAGAAAAATGTGTCGTTTGTGTCATCAATGTTTCTGACCATCTGGGGCATCATTCTGGGTTATTTCTCATGCCAATACATTTACATTTCTAGAAAATAAAGAGCTTTCTTCTAAACTCAAGGCAAAGCTAGTGCAACTTTACCAGAGTTACATGAGAAAATCTGATATAAAGCAGAATAAAACATGTCCAGAACAGCAGGTTCAAACTGAGTATTGAGTTGTCGAGATTTGAAACAAATCTGGTTCTAGATTCAGTGATCTCTACTCTTTGTAATGGTCTTTAGTCCTGGTTGGTGCTTGAGTTTGTGCTGCCGGGTGAACTATGTGAGTTGGTCATCAGGCAGGAAGTTTTCTGCCAAGTCAGGGCACAGTCCAGGCCATGGGCTCACAATGAGCTATCAGGGAAAAGCTAGAACCTCTGATGTGTATCCTCCAAAAGGGGCACCATTGCAGGGCTGGACAATGTTTTTGATGTGTCTTTAGGTGCAAGTAATTCACCATGGTGGGAAAAGACCAGCAGGGTGAAGGGGAAGGCTTCTGAGGCACCTGCCACCCCCATTTTATGTGGTTTTGTCTGTCCAGCATTTTAGTTTGGATTAGGAACATGCTTTTTAAGCCAATCACCCCACTCATCGCCCTTTCCCATGCTATGGTTCACATGGAGAAGTGGTGCTGGAGCATGGAAACTTGGCTCCTTTCAGTTGAAACCCCACTGTCAAAGGCACTCCATGAGTACACATAATACACTTCCACTGCTGCAGGGCATCAGTCCACAGAGGCAGAATACACAAAACGCATAAAGTGGGTCTCATATACAACCTGAGGTCTGCTCCTATTACACTGCACTTCTTGCTAACATAGACTAAGGATAAAATGCTTGGCTCACATGGAAATCCCCTCATGCACTCACTGGTTCAGATCCTAGCCAGCACGGGACTATGAATTTGGTCCCACGGGGACTTTTCAGGGAGGGAATTATTTAGGCATGATATGGGAAACGAGGTGGAGAACATGTTGATGAAATTCAAAGTGAGACTATTCATATCTGCTTTTGGAAAAATCTGTACAGAGCAGAAACCAACATCGAGTTTTACCCTCTGGAACTTCCATGGTCTGTGGAAGAGGGGGATGCTGCCTCTTGGGACTGAAGTATACTCAAGTACTGGGAAAGGTGAATGGAAATTTGTGTTTCTCTTCCTTAAAAGCTGTTCTGCACACTTACAGCAAAAGAAAAAGCACAGATGCATCTGCATTGTCCCCAAGTACTTACGTGAAATTCAATTTGCACATGTTTATCAGGGGGTAGAGCCCAAGGTCAAAAATTGGGATGAAGACAAGAATAAGAAGTGGATTTAAGAACTGCAATACAAAAGAAGGGGAGTTCAGTGGCTAGAAAGAACTTTCAGTAATTAAACCCATAAAGCACTGTCCTCCAGAAATAATTCCATTACAGAAGGGACATGGACAAACACTTAAAACCTCCTTTTAAAATATAATCATAGTTTGCACTTAATAGCTTCTGCTATTTAGTTTTCACAGGCATGAATACATTTTGTTCATATCCTCCTCTCCAACAGGTAAGCAAGCATCACTGGCCCAGTTTCCCTGGAGAGAGAACTGAAACATGATGTTCTTAAAGAGTACAAACTCCACTGACAATAGAGACAGGTGACCTTTGGTGCTGTGGTGGGACCTTAAAACAAATCAGCAACAATGGAAACATCTTGGGACTCCAGCAAAATCTCAGAGGAACAGGCACTGTTCTCTGAGATTGGCAATTTCTCTCACTTCAACACAACCGAGTAATCCCCTGGGAACAAAATTCCTCCTGGGAGGGGCACAGCTTGTCTGCCAGCCAGCAGTGGCAGACCAAGAAAATAGAGAGCGATGAAGAACAAGTAGAGAGAAATGTTGTTTCAGTTCCAAAGGAAGATTTCAGGGAACAGAACAGCTTTGAATTTCTCCAGAGTTGTTCACCATAATAACATAGCACCATCTTGGAGCTTTCACGTTTTCATCTGCCCTGCAGAAAGGGAGGGACCAAACATATTTCAAGAACAGTGTTCATCCCAGGACAGGGGCCTGTTAAGAGGAGATACAGGTTGTATTTTCCACCTGCCAGCACTAGTTTACGAACTGTTATGATGGTATGTTTCCCCACACCTCTGCACTGTTCTGCGGGATTCAACATCTGTATTAGGACATCCTCGGGGTCTTCTGAACCCCAAGCTTGCAAAACAGCAAGGGAACAATAAGGCAGAGGCCACACCACAGCAACCAGCAGGAGTACTGCCATCACCTTGAAAAGGAGCAGAGAATGGCCACTGCTCCCATGAGAAAAATAAAAATGAGAGAAAAAGAGAGAATTCCTGCCCTGTAATAACTTTTACCTGCATTTGGTCAGGCTGAAGGACATATATTCCCTGAAACAAAAAGACATTCCAAGTGATTCATAAACACTATAACATATCAGTGCATATGGCAAATAAGTAATGGGTCCCAGAGAGGCCTTTGCAGCCAAGGTGGTTTCCTCAAATGCTTTATGTTGGCTTTAGCAGCTTATATCGTGCTCTTGACACTTGTCGTCTAAGGACACAGTGTTTAATAAGATCATTTTGCAGAAGGAAGCTGCACTCAATCCTTGATATTTGGCAGCTGTGACACAGCTCATGACAGGTACTGAGGCCCATCTTTCAGGCTGGCTGAGCCATGAACTAGGTGAGTGGAGAAGAATGGGGGTGTTAGTGTCCAAGCTGGGAGATGGGCTTAGAGCTTCTTCCCTCCCTGCTTCTACACTGGGAAAGGCCTCAATCCTATAAGTGAGCGTTCCCAAGCTTCAGGACCCCATGAGCTCTGTTGGCATTTCTCCCAAGGTCCCACAAGGATAATAAAAGACCATCCTTGGGCCAGTGGGCTGCACAAACACCTCTTTCCTTCCCCCTTCTGCATCTAAGAGGCTTTGGACAACTGCAACTTCTTGGTTTGAGCCAAGAGTGCTCAAGGCTATAAGAGGTGCCTCACACTTGCATCTCTACACCCAGCCCCCACAAACGGGCATGGTCAACAGGAATGGATGGATGGAGGGATACCAGGCTCCAGAAGGAACCATGGACCTGTCTCCAGCGGGGGACTGGTGTTTGTCTGAACTCCATGAAATGCTTTTCATTTGAAATTAAGATGAAGAAGGGAGGTGGAGGGGTGGGNCTGCCAGTCTTGTCCGGAGCTGAGTCTAGACTGGCTGCCTGTCTGCCCACAGCTGCCTCCTGGGAGAGTGGAAAAATACCAGGCAAATACCCCCTCCTGCTACTTTGCACACACTATAGAAATGTGCCATTAGGAAATGAGCCTGCAAATATTTCATCTGACACTAAATCATTCCCTGTTTGACTCCAGACTTCCTAGCTGAGCCCTTGCCTGCAGAACAGACAGTCACAGAGTATTACAAACAAACATGAACTCCAACAAGCCTAAGAGTGGGATCACTCCAATATTGCAGTTAATTCTCAACTTCTTGAGGTGGGACAGCTCATGACCGGAGAGCAGAGGAGACTGAAACAAAAGCCAAGGAGCTATCCAAGTTGGTGTGACAAGAAAAAAGCCCTGAATCTATCTTTCCTCACCTGAGAGAGTCTAGTAGTGACACCTGGTGATACTTAGCTCTCCTGCTAATGGATCACTAAGTGCATGTGAGCAAAACACCAGAAAACAAATGGTTTAGATATACATCACACAGACTGCATGGACTTTGTTCTGTCTTTCTGAGGTGTATAAATATTACCCAAGGTGTAGTGTTTTTCATGCCTCATTTGAACTAATTAAGCCTAATGAGTATCACATGTTGAGAGCCCAATTTTTAACAGGAGTGACATAGAAGGTCTCAAATTTGTGGCTTCAAGTCCATTTTAAACTGGAAAATGAACATTTACAATCCTAGATTTTGATGTGAGCATCTGCAGGCAAGATCTAGATTGCCTGTTAAAACATGTATGTCTGAAAACCAGCCCTGTGTGGGGACATCTTTGAGCAGACAGATGATCTACATTTATCTGCTACTGCAGCCCGCACCATTTGCCATTCACATTTTTAAGAACTTTATGGAAACTAGCTAATTAATCCTTATCACATCTCTACCCTACACACAAGATTCCTGCTGGTTTTGAGAGGCTTCATGAATGTATCACCAAGTAATCCAGTGCAGAAACGTACAACTACAACAGCTCTAGTTGCACCTTAAAAGGGCTGAGTGACTTGTCTGCCTTCCGTGGGGGCAGCAGGCTGAAAATCCTACCTGCTCTACATCACAGAGCCACTGGCTGCCAGTATGTCAGCACCCCTGACCTTGCAGGCTGCTGATGGCTCCCCAGCCCTTTATTCTAGCTGAGATAAGATGTGATGAACTGAACATGGCTGGATGAACAGAGCCTCTGGCTTCTAATCACCAAAAGTGAAACTCACCCAGATTCACCAAGCAGACGCTCTTAGTACTGCAAGACTCCGGTTAATAAGCAAGAGCAGGGATGTTACTACTAGTCTTACCAGCCCTGGTGACATTAAGTACTTACAAAATCAGCATTCATTTTTGTGGCTTGCAAAGTCCACCTGGATCCCTAAGGAGAAAACAGACAGCTGTGAAGCCTTCAAGATATTCTATGGGCCTAGAAAACATGGGGGCAGAGAAGATGACAGTGCTGGAAGTCGTATTTCCCATCTATTCTTTCCCTTCCCTGTAACACCTATCAGTAGGCAGGGCACATTCTCCCCTCTCATTCTCCTATGCCAGACACCTGGCAGGACTCTGAAGGGCTGGCCAGCAGTGATGGTGGAAGGCCCTGGACACTTGGTAGGAGTGTGGCCCGCTGTGTTCCCAGGATGCTTTGGCGTTTCCCCAGAAGGACACAGGTGCAAACCGAGGCTGGCAGGCAGAGCTGTACACACTGTACTGTACCTGCTGATCAAACAGGGCCCAGAACATTGGCAGCGGTATGAAGAGGAAGAGAACACGAGTCACCATTTTAACCTCCCCAATCAGCTGTTTCTAAAAGGCAACAGGCAAAAAGGTAAGGTAGGGGTGTAAAGCCAACAGGTGATTCAAGCCACAAAGCATAACTCCCATTTCTTTCTGCATGGCAGTTCTTCACTTACTTGTGACATTAGATATGTTTGCATTTCTACATTTCAGTGCAGCACCTAAACCGTCCATTAAGGGTCAGGAGAGTACAGACGTGGGAAGGGACAGGAAAATGCATGTGAGGAATGGTGCGGCCAGGCCAGTCTTACTGTCTCTCCTGTCTGCCTGCCCATCTCCCCCTTCCCTTCCCAAACCTATCAGGTAGAGCATCACTTACCGAGTATTTTTCTGATGCCCAGTCTAGCCAGTGATCTCTCTTTGGAATTTCACGGGAGCGGTTTTTCAGCCGGTTTTTAATAGCAAACTAGGGAGAAATAAGGTGAGTAACTCACTCATGCCGTACCTGACCTTGTCAAATTCCCAACTCAAGGCTGCCTTCCCCAACCCCAAATGTAAGTAGTGCCAGAAAATTGCAGGAGGTGGGTTGCTGTATACCTCTAAAATCTCAGATTGGATGCTTTATGATGAATTGTCTGCAGGGAAGTGTCTATGACACTGGTTGATTAAAGGTATGATGTGGGAATGAATCATAGAATCATTGAATCTTAGAATATCCTGAGCTGGAAGGGACCCACAAGGGTCATTGAAGTCCAGCTCCTGGCCTGTTTATGCTGTGTGCTCCAGCCACTGAACACACTGAGCCACCCTGGCAAAAAAAAGCGGCAGACCTCACTTAGAAACCCTGTCTTTAAGATCTCGCCTGTTTCCCCAAGGTAAATTTGGCACTAGGATTGACCTAAATAAAAAGAAAACATCTGCTGTTAGCAACAGCTTCCTGAAATAGAAACATCATTATCCACCTAACAATATGACAGTATTTTTTCACATAATGTATTCAGCTCACACACCATGAAAAACAATTTATAAGGCTCTAATGCAACTTCAGCAAGTGTCTCTTGCATTTACATGAATGGGCTGAATGTCCATAATATGAATGTGTGCTATTACTGTCTGCTGAACTGATAAAGTTCAGAAAAATTATTCAACTGAAAAAAAATGGAGTCATATATCTGATACTCTCCGAGTTTCTGAATTTTCCTTTCAGTTCAGTCTCCACCAGCATCTGCCACTAGTGGTTCTACTGACATCAACTGAACAGTTTGTGGAGCTAAGGAACAACAACTGAAATGGTGAAAGAATAAACTAGGACCTAAACATGTTTCTTATTCCTTACAGCCCATTAGCAAGACATCCAGAAGCAGCATCGAGAAGAACTCCAAAAGTCACTTCCCCTTTCCCTTTGCACCTTTTTGTCCTGCAGCCTCAGAGTCATGCATGAAAAATAAAAATTGCACACACTTACGCCGATGCATTTGCACACTTCCAGCAAGACGTTTCCTTGTGGTGGTGTTTTTCTGTACAGTCCACTTCCAGCAATGAACACAACTGAAAAAATATTATAATCCAAATGGGAATTCACATGGCTGAAGCTCAATCCTGCACTGGCTTCTGGGAAGGATCCCCCACCCCTGTATTCAACAGAAATGCTCTGTCCTCTGGGCTCACAGGATTGCACTTTAAACTAAATAAATATAGAGGAATCCTTTAATGCTTACAGATGGAAGAAAATGCAACATCCTACAAGACGCAGTGTGATCCCTAGAAAGTCACCACTGTCTTATTATCTGCTCTGGCACATCTGGTTCATGCTGGGAACCAAAACCTTGAAAATTCATGCTGTCTATGCTTTTTGTAGACTAAACTTAAAATACAATCCACATTGAAATACTGCACCTGATGTTGGAAATCAACCCTCACCCACTGGGAATATGTGAGGATTAATCCAGATACAACACAGTCTCTGTGCACTTGCATCTCACACATATTTCAGTGGAAACTGCCACAAGGATCCCTGCCTCACACACAGATGTTAACAGAAATTACTTCAATTTATGGTTTCCACAAAGGGATATACAATTTAAGATACTGTTTTATCTTGGTTTTCTCCCTCAAAGCACAAAGAATATCAGAATGAGACTTCAAAATCCTGTCAGAGATGGAGTTATCTGATTGTGTATCATTTATCCTGCTCTATGAGAGCCTTCGAGCACACTGGAATTCCAAAAAGATTAGTAGGGAGAAGCACCTTAAATCTGAACATGAAATCCATATAATAAACCAACCTGAACTTTTTAAACTAACCCAGTTGTCTGGATCACTCCACAGACAGTGGAGAATCACAGGTACCTCTGTCCTAACACAGGAGGCCTGAGACACTGCAGGGAACTCACCTTTGCTCTTTTCTGATTATGAAGACCTTTAGCATCCAGGTTTGACTTGCAGAATCGTGAGAGACCTCTGAAGTCAGCTTAGATGAGTTGCACTTAGCATCTGTGCAAAGTCATCCAGAGTGGGTAGCTGCCACTACCTAATTTTTAGCATCTCCCTGTGAAGATGTTGGTGGTTTTAAAAAGGTGATCCATTAGGTTTGCTGAAATACCTTCTGGCGATGCCATTGACTCCTTTGGGAGCTGTCGTTCCTGCATTAGGTTTGGCATTTGGAATTAAATGGTATAAATCTACCCCATCCTCCAGAAACTGTAGCAGCCCAGAAAATCTTGCTCTAAATCTGCCCCTAAATCTATCCTTGCTTTCCATCAGCACAGGGAGATGGCCAGTCAGGGCCGAAAGGGTATTTTCTCCAGTTCTGCATGCTGCTCACATAGTCAAATATATCACTTCCCAGAGCATTTTAGCATGTTACAAAAGAACAGAGAGCTGCTTTGCCAGACAGGATGTGGAATCTGGCAGCAGGACACTAGCTAAAAACACATTTCCACTGATGCCCTCACTGAAACTGCAATATTTACACGTTCGTTTTCCCCTGGGCAACTACTGCTCTGCTAGAAACATTCATCACAGCGTGGTGCACAGAGTGTGGCCCTAAACTGATAGGAACAGGCCACAGGGGAAAACAGAACCTTCTCAGGCCCTTGACCATGCACTTTTTTGAAAATAATTGCTGCAACGCTAGCTGTGGCCTGATGACATTTCTTCAGTTTCTTGATTCTTCTCCCTGGTGGAAATTTGAGTGGGGACAGCAATATTCACATTCTCTGGGGGACAAACTTTTCAAATCCCAGATGCTGCAGCGAAATCACCCAACTGCTTGGTCTCTCAGTTAAGGTAACAAGCTGAATGAGAAGTCACCCCATGCTGTGTCAAAAGCTCACAAATGCAGTGGAATAAGAGGACTGCTTTTCTCAGCAGCCTGCAGCTGTGAAACTAAAGCTAATGGGGTGTCTTCTGTACTGGCTACAAGGAGTAACAGTAAAAATGGAGAGATTGCTGAATGTTTTATAAAGGTTGAAGAAGAAATCTTGACAAGTACATTAATGTGGCTAAGATACAAGCGTTAAGAAGCAGGGCGATTGTGGCTGTCTCCTGACACTTGGATAATAAGGATTTTTTATTGCAACATAATAAGTTGTCACTGTAATTGTGGGAATTACTTCAGCCAAGCAAAGTGAGGCAGCTCAGAACAAAGTAACATCTCATTTAGCTCCTTCTGCAGCACACAGATTCAGCAGCAGAACTCTGAGCCATTAAAGATGGCCCTGAGCTGAAAGAAGCCTGTGGAAAAGTTAGAAGTGGCATGTTAAGCATGTCTTCTATAAGCTGGGGGTCTCTGAGGACTGTTCAGATTGCAGTTCAAAGGCCATGCCTGCTCATAGGCAAAGCTGCAAGCCATCAGGAGAATCATTTTGGTGCCTTCCTTTGCATTACAGTAAAGCAATTATACTGTGAAACATCCATCAGACCACCGCCTTAACAGTATCACAATAAAAGATTGCAGTAAAACCATGGTCTGCTCACCATCAATGAACTACTGATACTTATTGCTGTTCTGAACTGGGGAATTGCTGGGTGACCTTGAACCCTTTCATTTCCCATCACAGTATCCATCCAGAATTAGTGAATTTGTGCATTTTCTCATCTATCCATGGACTCAAAAATGGTAACTCCTATTACAAGCATCACTGTTTCCACTCACCAAGTGCCAACACCATCAGTGCTGCTGGGACGCCAAAAGCCAGTGCATAACAATCCTCTCCAAAACATTTCACATCTCCTGAAAAAGAAGTCAGAAATAAAAGCAGCTCATTACATCTAGACTTATGTTACTGGGGCTTTTGATTTGCTTCCCTAAATCAGTCACTTCCCCTGGTTTTAAATCTTCTTTGCTGGTGCTTGACACTGTGAATTGAATCTCCTTGAAACAGTTGTCCTCCCCTGATGAAGACAATTTGGAAGCAGGGTTAGTGTCTGCCAGCAAAAGCAGCTGATAATGGGATATTGATGCAAATGGTGGAAGGGAAGAGGCAGACAAATAAGTATAAAGAAGTACTAGGAACTGTAATTGGGAAAAAAAAGTACTACATTTAAAATAACCTGAAGCCATTCTGTATTTGACTAGATCTAAATAATCAGTACTGTGTTTCCACATTCTTTATGCCAGCTGCATCAGTCTTGAGTGAAAAACCTGAATCTGATTTCATAGCGACCTACAGTGGACAAAGTGGAAGCCAATGCCTGCACTGTGTAAGCAGGAGCCCAGGATAAGCCTTAGAACTCCAGTTCCCTTTCTCACCACCACCAACCTCACTAGGGGCAGGCTGCTCCAAATGTCTTGCAGCAACCCGTCAGGAAGCCAGGTGTGTTACAGCATGGGTTGGATCAGTCCGAGCTGTGGGTCACTGAACCCTGCACCTCTTGGACCAGGTCAGTTCTTGCACCAGCTGCAAACAAGCAAGCCAGCAGTGGGCTCTGTGTTTGAATGCCAGGGGCTGGATATTACTGAATTCTTACACGGAGTAATGACAAAATGTCTAAAATAAGCCAACATAGTTAACAGGAGACCACTCCACAAAGCCCTCAGCTGCTCCTGTTTGTTGTAGCTGGAA
The DNA here is from genome assembly GCA_013397755.1 of Cnemophilus loriae. Classification (NCBI taxonomy): domain Eukaryota; kingdom Metazoa; phylum Chordata; class Aves; order Passeriformes; family Corvidae; genus Cnemophilus; species Cnemophilus loriae. Next base: position 85,972 of record VZTF01002407.1, read on the forward strand.
AGTCACAGACTGCTGAACGGCTGTGTGCATGCATAGCATTTATTTACTTATTTTCAGTGAATTAACTGAAATCCAACAAAGCTGAGAGCAACATTATGGGCACACTGAACTTTTAACGTGCTAAACGAGTTGCACTTCTCTGCCCAAAAGTATATATTTCATATTTGTACCAAATGTCTACAAACTGCATTTCCTGCTCTTCCAAGAAAAGATTTCACACTTAGCAAAAATGTGACTCTTTCCCCATCCTCTCCAGCTCCATGTTGCAACTAGTTTATATTGGCACATGTTTTCATGCTTGAAGGGACTGGATTTTCATCTGCCTATTGACTACACTAAGCAAAAGCCCTTCCCAACTGAATGATGACCTGGAGACACCAGAGGGAGAATGAGAAAGAGATACAGCATTTGTCTTTGTCCCTGTGCACGGTGTAAACATGAGACAAGAGCCTGTAAAATGACACTCCAAACAAACAGAGCTTTCTGGAAGCCATGGAATGGAAGGAAAAAAATGGCAACTAAATGTGAAGACTACCTTGTCCCTGTCTCCATCACCTATGGCCTGCTGCTCTGCCTCTGTGCCTGTATTAGAGTGTGCCAATCCCTTTGGCTTCCAAGTGCTTTGATACAATGAAGTAAGTGCAGCAAGGCTCAGGGACTAAAAAGGGTTTTGCAAGCAGGCTAGAATATAAAGTAGGCCTTAAATGGGGCATAGGCCTGTGCTTTGTCTTCAAGGCTAGTTGCTCAGGGCAGCAATCTTGCAAGCAGACCCATGCAGACAAGCCTGAGTGCCAGGACAGAGCCCTCCAGAAGTCAGCAGTACCCTGTGTGAGGGAGAAGGTAGGACTTTGAAACCAGCCCTACTAAGTTTTTCAGCCTTGACACTGCATAGGACAGCAGAGATAATTTCCCATCCATAGTTTACCTGAAGGCAAGTCCTTCACTGGCAGTGGGGATTAGATGACCATATAGGTCCTTCCGCCTTTCATATTTTAATTCTGCAGTTCAGGCTGACTTTGAAATACAACCAGGAATATAATTTCTGTGACTTGTCTGCCTATATTATAAATCTGTTATGCTGCTACAGCAGGATTAACAAGGTGTAAATGCAATATACTGACCACTCCACAGATAATATAATTTCTGCCATTCTGTTTTCATAAGAGTCTAACTATGCACAGCAGAGTAGTTAGAGGGCAGCTAACTTACTGTTTTATTCTAAATCCACACTGACCTCTTAATACAGGAGTTACAAACGTGGAGATCAAACTTCCAGCATTAATGGATAAATAGAAGATGGAAAAAAACTTGCTTCTCTCCGAGGTCTAAAACAAGAGAAGACAGTATCAATGTCATGGCTAACGCACAGCATTGGGCTTGCAAATTGAACACTATCAATTCTCTTGTTAGGAAGGCTGGGTAAATATTGACACAAAGTGCATAAAATGTTAAGCAAACAAGCTTGTGTTCAGGTGATGGTAAATGCTCACACAAATCAGCTCACGTTACTCAAGGAGTGCTTTGGGGCTTTTTGGCATTTCAGAGGAAAAGCCACTGCTTTGAAAGTGTTGTGAGAGTGGAAGGAGGGGAGAGCATTTACTTATTCAGAATAAGTAGCATGATTCAGATCCTTTGTCACCTAATTCAATCCAATTTGGCATGGTTTGACGAGCTCATAATTTTGTTCCCATGTCTGAGCTCTTTTTTTTTTTTTCCCTCCTCTCCAGTGTAGAAATAGAAAAAGACATCTGTATATTTTAAGGAACTGGTAATCACAGCATAGATGAAAGAGTGCCAGCAATTGAGAAGTATCCATCAAAGAGGAGACCACCAAGGTGAGGCCAGTCAACTTCAAACTAATAGGGTAAATTAAATCTAGGGGACCAAATTCAAGAGCCTGATGGAGTGATGAACGCTAAGAGAAAGAGTTCTGAATTTAACCTAAGCTATAAAACATTGTAGTTTATAGAATCAAAAGATTCCTGTTGATCTTCTTTCTTCCTGCATAATTCAGAATTTGGAAGGAATCAAGAATTTGATGCAGAGTTTGGTCCTTTGTGCAGGAGTAATGTGTGCATGCAGTCTCTCCTTGCTTGTGGGAGGGACATACACACACAGTCATACGTGTGCTGTAAACAGAGTTAACCTCCTCCCTGTGCCTGTGTGGGCCAGCAGAGAGGAGAAACAAAAGCAGGCTACCTGACCTACCCTGTGCTCGTGTGTGGCACCAACTCTGGGACACCTGACTTGATAAAGGTAGTGGGGAAAATTGCTTTAGACATGGCATGGTGCCTGGCAGAGAGCTTCTTAGGGCACCTTGAGCCTCATCTCTATGATCTGAGCATCATTTGAATGCAAAGCTTTAACTTAGCTGAGTGCTAGGAAACTCCTCAGAGACTGTTGTTCTGTCTTCTTTCCTTCTAACATGTCCTGCTTCCATCTGCTCCCTGAGACAACAATATTCACAAGGCTAGAAAACTGGAGAAAACGTGAAGAATTGCTGGCAGCTGAAAGAGGACAGCTTTAAAGCAATGAATCCTGAGATCCAAAAACGTAACAAAACTTCCTGCAACTGATGGTGCAGCCAACAGGAAATATTGCTACTTCATATGGCAAGAAGCTTCTTATCACAGGAGATTACTGCAGGGAAGAGGGGGAGGTGGGAGAGCATGGGAGGGCTTCTCTTTATGTCCCCTTGTAAAGTGGGTGCTGAGAAGGTGAGGGTGAGAGCCCCATCACCTCCCACTGCCACCCACCAAGGAGTCTGGGGGTCTGCTTACTTGGATTAAGGGCTTTCTGCCTTGACCCAGCACAGCTGGGAAGACCTCGTCAACTTGTGCTTTTGGCTTTTCCACAATTTTATTTCCTAGAGTGTTCAAGGCTAACCCATACATTCCTCATAAATTATTTATCCTGGACTAAAGGATTTGAAAGCCTTATAAAAATCATCTCCATGGCATGTTCTCATGGTTAATAGAAAACAGCAGTGGGTCTTACTATCTGCTATATTCCAGTCCTTGCTGGTGGTTTTGATAACCCGGAACTTTCTACTGCTAAACTAGCAAAATTATATTTTCTTTTTCATTCTACCTTTGTGACTAACTAGTCACTATTTGTCATCATAAAGAAAACCAGAGAAATGAGCAGTCTCAGCAATCTTCCTCACTCCTGGATAGCCCTCCCATGACTCGTCGAGGGTGGTGCAGTAGAGCCCTCACAGTCCTGCCCTCCTCTAGCCAAATTCTCATGGCATATCTCTAACCCTTCGTATCTGAGTAACTCAGAATTTCTGAGAGCTGTGATAAACTCAAGCATGCAGCTCTTGACATGATAAAGTCTAGAGCAACAATTACCAAAAAGAATGTAGTGGTAAGAGAAGATGATAGTGATGCATAAAGAGTTTGGAGCATTTTAATTCACACATTTTCAGATTTTAGTGACGGCAGGAAAAACAGTCAGAGAAAAGCTGAAACAACCGCAAAAATAATGACCCAGCAGCTTGCAAATTATACTGATTGGAATAAAGAATTTCCCCCCTATTGTCTTAATCTTTAGAGCAGACATACATTAACAACATGATTTGGATTAGCTAATTTGAGAAAAAGTACTGTACATGATAATCCTGATCTCCTTGGCAACCAGAAAATAAAGAAACAAAGAGAAAACTATTTAGCACCTTAAACACCATACTGCACTGTTTGAAAGCAGCTTTGGTCCCTAATTAGTATGCACAGCAGCTTCACATTCATATAACATATCGTAAATACAATTTTGTTCAGGCATTTTTAACTTGGACTCCTAATCCCATAGACAAAGGCAGTTGGAAATCTCCTGCAGATAAATCTATTTTCCCTATCTGACCTCCTGCCAAATCAGTCCCCTTCACTGTCTGTAGTAGTACCGTTCTCAAAGTGGCAGATCCATGACTATTATGCTCCTGAAGTACTTAAAAGAGGATCAGATTGATGTTGTGCATTTACCTCAAAACATAAACTTGTCTCTAGGAATAGCAGGGGCAATTTAGTTATTTATACACAGAACTACCTCATCCCTAGTTTTCAGATGAAACAACTAAGCCTGTGCACTTAAGCGCTCAGATTAAGTTTACTGGCGTCCTGAAAATTAAGGGGGGATCAAATGCTTCATTTCATAAGGAATTTTCAAAACTTATTTCATCCTACCTGGAGTGGAAGAAAATAAAACATAAGTCCCCTCAAACACTACTCCAGAGGGAAGAAATATTCTGGTTGGCCTCAAACCTTTCATTCCTTACAAAATCAAAACTTCTCATTCCAATTCTGATGACTTAAACTTCCTATCACATAGCATAAAATATTTGTTTCTTCTGAAAGCCAAGTCATTTCAAAATGGTAAAATAGAAAATTTTCTATTTTGAAAAGAATGAATAGAGCAGAACACATTGTTCTTATCAGAATGCCTTTTACAGTTTTCTTTCTCTAAATTAGTTTTTCTTGAAGGTAACACACAGGTGAATGTTTGAGCCTTTGTATTTGATAAATTTGTTGGAGAGATATAGTCTGAATGCTGGAGAATGGGTACAGGCCCACACAACCACAGGCAGTTCAGGTTTTCTCTCTGTAACTCAGTTGTAGTCGTAAGTTTGTGATAACAATATGTACATGCCTGAGAGGGGTGCTGAGATTCATTAGCTAAAGTCTATAAAACACTCTGAAGATAAGTGTTACATATTATCATACTGTAATTAGGTGGTAATTGAAAGATGCTGGACAAACACTATTAATCATTAATATTCATAGAAGTAGCACTTGTGTAAATGCTGCTGTTGGACCTCTTAGAATTCTTTCGGGACAACTATTGGTGCAGCAAGCCAGGATGCCCGTGCACTGGGATGCATTGCAGCTATCCCAGAGCATGTGTGCTGTGCTGCCAGCCTGCTTTTGGTCAGTTGTGCCAACGGGGGAGGCTGGTGACCACCAGAGCACTGCTGATCCTCCTTCTGCAGCATCCCCTAAAGCACCAGATCCAACTGACAGCATGTAGGCATGCCTGCAGGAGGATCTGCTTTGGACAAGTGACATGGAACATCCCATGTTTTGTTACTTCTTTGTAATCATAAGCTTCATCACTTCAGCATCACTCAGTTCATGTGCAGAAAGCACAACTGTTCCCAAAATTTTAAATTTAGCCTATATTATTTCATTACATGTTGACAACATACTGGGGCATTGCAAAAGACAAGGAGAAAACTGCCCTATCAGACCCTTGTCCGAGGCCAAGGGGCCAACTCTTATCCAACTTTACCAGTAATTTTCCTGACACACTATTAGTCTAATTCCTTCTTTAATGCCTCCACTGATGGGAATTTCCATCTCCCAAAGGCCCTAGTATTTTCCAGTATTTCTCTAGATCTATTTCTGGAAAAAAATTTTGCACTGTCAGTCCTAAATAATTCCCCTTGAGTTTAAGCCTACTCGCCACAGACCCCAACACTTATTTTCTTTTTTTGTAGCAGTGGCCTTCTACATATTTGAGGACTTATGCCATGCACAGAACTTGCTGATTTGAATACTTGTCATTAAGAAAATAGAAAATTTTATTTGTGTGTTAGGTCAACGTAAATCTATTTAACTTGAAGTCAATTGGAAAATTTAGCATTTTGCCTGAGGATTAGCACTTCCTGACCTGCTTTGCTTCTTTAAGCACTACCTTATCCCTGGTTGAGCCCCTGTGCTGAATAGTGGGAGTTTGAGATTAGTGCAGATGAGGGGCTAAGCACTGATGACAGAGAATGAGGACACAAAGCACCTGGACTACAATTCACAGGATACACAGCACAAACATAGCTAAACAGAAATATTTTCTCAACTCTTCAGAACTTTCCATTCTGGAATATCCAGAAAACATTCTAGCATTACTTGCAAAAGACTGGAATTTCCTACAGTTCTTTCTGAACAACATCTGAGACACAGACTATGACTGATTTGAGGAAAAAATCCCACAGAAGCATAGGCTGGTGATACAATCTTTTCTTTCATTTGCTGTATTCCTCTGTAGTGCATTATAATCACCCCTGTTAAGCTGGTTCGTGATATATACAGTTCTGTGATATGCAAGACAGGATTTTTCAACTACTCTGATGTCCAATTAACATTTAGATGATTTGATGCAATTATGACCTATCCTTTCCAGTATCAATCCTGTTCTGCTGTCATTTTGCCTTCCTGAAGCATCTAGATTCTCTCAAGGCTTATGCAAACCATCCTATCTCACATCTTACTACGTCTTTTCCAACAAACTAATGCTTATTCTAGCACAACAGGATTTTGATCACATAAACATCCTCACAAAGTAAGCAGACACTGCAGGTTTTAGGAAAGAAAAGAAGTCTTACATGTTCCTCTTCAAACTGGTCCCCACCAAATGCAGAGACACAGGGCTTGATGCCTCCCGTTCCAAGGGCGATCAAAAACAGACCAACCATAGACAGGACCCTTCATGCAAGAACAAAAATATCACCATTGCAAAACTTTTCCAGTGCTTATTGAGAGCATTTTAGTGTCACCCAACCACGATTCCTCTGATAATGTTGTCTTTTGCACATGGGTAGTGATGATGAGCCAGATAAACAAACAAATTAAATATCCTAATAATTTGAAAAACAAATTAATTATCCTAATTTCTGCATTCCGTACTGGTCAATTAACCAAACTAGTTTTGTCAGTTTCTTGTTGTTCTGAGGTCCAATGGATGTACAGAGGTCAAAGATCTGTGGAATTATTTTTCATTCATATGACAACAAAATATTTCAGAGACCAACCGAGAAAAAGAAAAAAAAAGAAAAAGGGGAGTACTTTTTGCAGCCTTCTAGCCTGGGTAAGAGCAGACAAACTGTTCAAATTAGGCTCATTTTCATGTGTTTTCTACTTCCCAGTGGTTTTCAAAATACCGTTGTTGGCCTAGCAGATAATGTCTCTAGGGAACAAGAGTATCAGGACTGGCCAGGGCTGGGACAAAAGAAAATTGTTCTGTAAAGATGTGCTCCTGCCTGCATGTGCATATTTTTTGAGCCTGGACCACACAAACAAAACCAGCTTGGTGGTTTCAGAGACACTACTCTCTGAATCTAGAGTTCTAGTTCAGCATCTAGAGGGTTGTATCCTGTGGAAGAGACAGACCCTTCCCCTGCCATCAGAAAATGTATTTCAGTTTTGTATTCCCACGCACATGGGGGAACCTTGCTGAGCTGGGCAGCTGTGCTGACGAAATGAGGGAGGAAGAAGCCTGGTGCAGGCAGTTGGATGGAGGAGACCAAAGCAGTAGCATAGTATAGCAGAGAGAGGTGATCCCTGGTGCCTGTGTCAAAGGGGTTAGTCTGTGTGGTGATTTCCAACTCCATCTGGCATGTTCACACACTAGATCCACCCTTCTGCTCTCACTCAGACATTCCTAACCCTTCCCTGATGTAACTAATCCATGCACAGCCCCCCAAAATGCTGGCCTGATGGAGGTGAAACACATTACAGACTTGGGTAAACTAACCACCATCACATCCTGCTACAGCACTGTGGCTACTTACACATGAACTGCCTGGTTGCCCAAGGATGGAATGGCACCGACTGACTTTATCAGATGGCCAACAACATACACAATGGAGAGGTAGATGATCGTCCTGTGAGGAAAGCAAACAGCAGTGACTGAAGGTGCCGGGTGATGTACAATCCAAAACCAGAGTGTGCCCATGCTCCCTGATATGGCAGCTCTACTTGGCAGACACACAAGGAACTGGTTTGTTCTACCACTGGTGCAGTGGGCAGCTATAATTCCTTTGTGTCAACACTGAGTGCACTAGAAGGAACAGATACGCAAATGGGTTCCGATTAAGGAGGAATAGCCCCTGCTTTATTTGTAGACATTACTGAGCAGAATAAATGAAAAGTGTTCCAGTCTTGTCACGCACGGAAGACTGCAAAGAGAAGAGCACTGTTCAGGTCCAACTCAGTTTCCAGATTACTAATAACTGGCATGTTGTAGGATGTGCATAAGTGAATCCCTTGACTGGAAGGGATCTCTAGAGACTGTTGCACACATTCAACCCACCTAACCAACAAACCTGAACTAGGAGTGTGGTTTCCTCATTGTAAGTCTGTTTTGAGTCTCAAGTACCTCTGAAAGACTGAGCTCATCTATCTGACTCCCGTGTGTTGGTGAGGGAGAAGAAGAAACATGAGTAGGATGATCAGACTCTTAAGTGTATTCTATCCCTTCACCACCTTCAGGATTAAGAGAAATCTATGTATTCATGTGCTGAGGACATGTACAGAGGGAATCAAAGGACTTGTAAGGACAGAGACACTAGAAGTAGTCCTATGAGCTTTGAGTATGGAAGCTGATGCATTCAAACCCTGGCTGCAACAGCTAATTAACAACCACATCAGATCATTCCTAAAAGCCCCTCTAATCTGTTATCTGTCCTTGATACTGGCCAAGATCCAGCTACTACAGCAAAAGCCACCTCCCATTAAATTATAGGGATTACTCCAAGGAAAGTCTCTCTTGCCTAACACACCAGAGTCTGTATAAGGATTTACCTTCTCACAACATCATGATGCAAGATAGACATCCTCAAATACCAATGAACATTGCTAGGTGACCTTAAATAATGTAGTTAATAAACCCCCACTGTTATTTTTTTCATTCAAAGGGACAAGAAAAGGACTAAAACTGAGCACAGAGGAAAAAGGACACTGATAGCTCCTTAAGAACTTTCTTCTGGAAAGGCATATGGCAGCTGTTTATTTTCTGTTGAGACTCTTCTGCCAGATAGGCTTAGTCCTAGAGAGAAGGGTTCAGCTGCACTTCAGCACCCTGACAGCCAGGACTCCTCACACAATGACCAAACAGTGCCAAGCAAAGAAAGTCCTATATCCAGCTGCTCATCACCACTCGGGCAGATGTTGGCTCCACAACTTATCAGTAGAAGGGAAGACTGCCTAAGGACTCTCACTTAGGAAGATTTTACCTGATTATGTGCTGATGGAGATGATTTGAGAGAACCTAGGTTTCTCAGGCATAAATGTGGGTGTGCTGACACATTCCCTGTGTTGTGAGAAGTGTAAGTACATTACAGTTAGTGAAATTTAATCTGAATCTTTGAGATCTACATGATGACATTGCTTCCTCACTATCTTTGAATCCTTCTCAGAAGCAGACCTTGGCAAACTAAGGGTTAATTGCCCTACACCTCAGCTTCCTGAAGTCGGGTAAGGAAGGACAGAGGAGGAAAAGCGTGCTTGTGACATTTAATCTGTCCCAACGTTGTTGCCTATTGGCCCTTGGGTTTAAGAGAAGCACCGAACAGCATGAGCAAACAGATCAGCTGTCTTAACAGAGAGGAGCTGACCTTCACAAGTGTGTCTTTGCTGCACTCTGAGCTAGCTCAACACTGGGAGCACACACAGCACTGCCCTTGCACAGGCTGCATGGTGTCGATACATGCCGACTGAATTAGACAGATGTCTTCACTTACTTGTATTTCCCCAGCCATGAGTCTGCCATGACGGCTCCAATGACAGGTGTGAAATAACACAACGCGGAAAAGGCATGGTACACAGCAGTGGAGAGATTCTCATCCCAGTGGAAGAAGCTTAAGAAATACAGTGTCAGGACAGCTAAAAGGAAACAAAAAAATCATATCAGAAAATTAATGTGTATCTCTGCAGGTAAGCAGGATCATGGTGGCAAGAAAACTACTGATTTGTCTAGCAACTGAGCACTGCTGTGGAAAGATTTGTGTTTCCAGACCCGTTCCTCATAATCTTAGACACAGGAGAAGCTAAAATGAGATATATGAGTATCCGACATTCTTTGCTCATAAACATTTATGTTTAGCTGAGAAACGTATTTTCTAGCTTATCTTACCCTAACCTGTAGTTCTGTTTATGCACATTTTCTATTTGTAGATTAGGTGCCCATAAGATTCAATTCCCAAACACACTGATTGCACATCACTATGAAAGACATCACACAGTAGAAAACCAGGTTTGATATAGAGAATTGTAGAATAATTTAGACTGGAATGTACATTTGGAGCCTTCTAGTCCCAGCTTCTTCTCATTGCAGATACAGTAACAATACTAGGGTACACTGTTCACACATGCATTCCAAAATATCAATTAACTTTGAAAGACAGCTGATACTACACACAGCACAGCTCAGAAACACCAATTCGGTTTGTATAAAGACCTCGGGATAGGAAAGTCACTCCTCAGACACAGGTCACATACCTCGCATGCCATAGTAGGAGAAGCGCTCGCAGAACTCATTCACCACAATGAAGGCAATGCTCAGGGGGTAGTTGGAGCCACAGAGTTTCTGTGGGAGACAAACAAGAACATATCAGCTGTCAAAGCCTTCACCCCAGCAACATACTCCCACAGTGAGTGGTAGAGAGGAGTCCAGTCCAAACACCAGGTGCCCATTGCTGCTTGACTGGCCTGTGAGCTGGACTCAAAGGAGAGAGTGGACCTCACACTACTCTTGCTTTGATGAAGGCTCCCCAGTGAATCAGCCTGGCTGACATGGGCCCGGTAAGGACTGCCATGAGGATTCGTGGGCTGTCAGCAGCCCGCCATGCTTGTAGCTCCAGGACGTCCACTGGAAGAGTGCTACCAAATCTCGACTGCAATGCAAAAAAGTCACTGAGACCAAAAAAACACCTTTAGATGCCTTTTACTTCCGCACTTCATATAAAGCTACCGCCCTGCCCCAAAACCGCTCCCTCTTCTGGTACCAGACCTTGCCTCAGAAACTGGGAGACCCCAGGGATCTGCTCTCTGCTTCTGTGCGTGAAGCTGCTCCCTCTCTCAATCTCTGCACCTCACTTGTGCTGAGCTGTGCCACCACTCACTGGAGCAGAGCATCAGCCCTCTGTCCAGCACTCCCTCGGGCATGGCATCCATTTCATATTCCAAGATTGCTGGTATAGCTATGGATAATTCAATTTATTAATCAGAACTCAAAAAAACCACAGCGATGGGACTGTCAAAACTGAGTGTGGCCACTCTTTCTCTGAGCCTGACTTTACTCCAGCTAACATCAGCACGTCCCAAGTGAAATACAAGGCATTAAACAGATGAGTCTTGGCACGACCTTGTGTGGGCCTCTGTCCCTCTTGCTTACCCCACAGTGGTCTGAGCTAAGCAGCTTTCAGCTTCCAGCTGCTTAGTAGCTCCACTGCCTCGCAACAGGAAAGCAGGTTTTCACAGCACTGCCCAGCCTCTGCCAATTAGTAGGAGAGAGGGTCTGGCCATGGATTTGGTGAGGAATTTGGGGGGAGTGTGATATTAACAGATGCAATTATATTTCTAGTTTTAAACAGCCATAGTGTGGGCCAGTGAAGTGAGATGAACTCTTCATGTGCATTTCTGTGCCTCATGTCGGAAATAATGAATTCCTGTATTTCTTCCCAGAGTCCCAAATGCAAATACAGTACCAAAATAGATGTGTTTATTCAGGTTTATTTCACCACCAAGAGACCTAAGCTTATTTGCATTCCCAAAGCAATGGCATGAAGTTTAGAAGAGTCTAGCTTAATCACGCTGTCTTCCTCAATATTATGAAAGAGCAACAAAACAGACTGATTGTAAAAAATCAAAACTCCACAACTCCCACCCCCCCACTTTCCATTACTTAATCCTCTAAAGACAAATATTTTTGTCCATTTTTATATATAACATATATGTATATATTTTCCTCACTATTTACAGACGATCTTTTTATAAGAAACCCTTGACCTTTTTGCTTTACTAGAGTAAATACATAATTATCCATTTCATTTATCATTTACTCTGAAACCATTGTGCTCAGCAATATGGCTTGTAAGAAAGAGTGGGCTTCCTTGGAAACTGCACTGGGGCCTCCTGCTTTTAGACTAGCTTAAAAATGGTGGCATATATAAGCTGTAAATGCACAAACACACAACCATATGCACACACAGAATATTTTTCTCCAACAAGTTTTCCATAATAAAAGAAGAAAATCCATAAGAGGCAGATTATGTTTCATGTGGGTTCTGGGAGGCATTTTCTGAAATTGGAAGCAAAATTGTACAACAGGGATTTTTTTCTTCCTCTCTTTCCCAGACCTCACTATACGTACTTATGGCATTTAATAACATTTGGTGGAGATGCAGAGAGTGACTGTTCAAACCCAGGTGGACAGGTGGCAGGAGTGCTGCTGCCTGAACTCACCCCTACACACCCAGTGCACAAGTCCCAGTGGATTTATCTGCACTGGTTTAAGGTGCAGTGACTAATTTCAGCCACTCCTGCTCTGGAATGGGCACCTCCTACAGATGAGCATGGGCAAGGAGGGAAAGGAGAGCAGGAGGCAGTGACTTCCCAGCTAAATCTTCCCAAGTGCCTGAGCCACGACCCCGAGTAAGTGCTTACAAACACAGAGCATCAACTTACAAGCAAGGGTACTTCCATCTGGCTTGTACGTCATGAGATGGCATCAGCACATGCAGAAACCCTCATGTATTCTCTCCACTGTATCACTGACCTGCCTGTGGCCTGCCTGAACATCCAAAAGTGGGAAGCTTTCATCCATGCGGAGAGCCAGATGCAGTTTACTCGCTTTTGCGGAGGAGGACCGTGCTCAGCAGAGAGCCCCAGCAAAAGCAAAGAGGTTAAGCCTGGATTCATGAACACACAGATAGACTGCAGTGCTTAGCTACCACAGCAAGCCTGGGATCTGCGGGATTATGGATCTCTTAAAGATATTGTGGAAGTTGATAGACTGTGTCTTTGGAAAAAAGAAAGTTCATTTAAAGTACCCACTACAGGAGTTTGTTTTCAGCTCTCCTTCTTGCTGACTAATGGCAAAATGGGATAAAGATTAATATTTCCCAGGAGGTCTGGGTATCCAGTAGTTAATGTCTGCACAGCAATTAAAATTGAGTTAAACAGTTGGTTTGCTAATGACATGACTGTGAGTTTTAAGACAAAGCATTACATATTATCCTGCAAGTCAAAGCAGCTGCAACATAAGCCAAATTCTCCCTGAAGCCAATGCAGAGAACAGTTTTTAGGGGTCAAGCACTCAACAAGAATTAGCCTGAAAACCTGCACAAACATCAAAGCTGCAAGGCAGCAACACATTCACCTGAATCAGGCTTTTAATCAGAGCCAAAGGCTCTGGCACTACAGTTGGGCTCTGTAACACTCACCAGCGGCCTGTCCTCAATCTCTGTCCTTCCTTCTGCTTTTCAGCATCTGGGTATCCTTCCCTGGTGGGTTTTATCAAACTAAACAGAGTTCAGCTCCCTCCCTCCTATGCAAAACACCCCCATCCACTTCAGAGATCGAAGTTCTTTCCCACAAGGAAAGTAGTGTTCAGGAAAAAGGCAATAAAAATCCTTACTCTTTTCCCCAAACATTCAGACAGTTTGTGTTTTCCCTTTAAGCTGCACTTTCTTAACTTAATCAGGTTAGTGGACGGATTTTTGCCTTGAGTTGTTAAGGCTTATTTCAGCCCTCTGCAAGAAAGGGTGCTTGTCTCTAGCCAGAGCACAACAGAGGAGAGAACAGAGAGATCTTGCAGTGTTTAGAACAAGCTGAGCAGAAAGAGAAGCAAAGGAAACCAGCAGTAACACTTACCGGGGATTTTTTCTGAAGAGGGAAGTCTCCTTTGGGGGGATCATCTCCTGCAGAAATAAAAGTGAACAAAGTTTCCTTGGATTCGTTTCTCTGAAAAGCGTTCATCTCCCCTCTCGCCTTGTCTCCCACCATGCTATGTGGCTGTGGTGAGTTGACTGGGAAGATTTCCAACCTCAGGCACGAAGTTTGATTCAGTTTGAGTTAACCCTAATTGAGCTCATTTGTGCAGCCACGGCAGAAAGGGGAGGGAGATGCTACCAGGAAAGACAACTCCAGAGTTCAAGAAGAGTCAGGGAACACAGCCTAAATCAGTCATAGGTCGGGGCTGTCAGCACTTCGTGGCACCTCCCTGTCGTTTGGCATGCCCCCAGCTATTGTACGTGCACCAGCCCAGCATGGTGCTGGATGCTGCACAGATGTGAGCTGAATAAAAATCCCAGGTCCCAGATACACCTACAGCCTGCGGATTTAGGAGCAGACTGTGCGTCTCCCTCCCAGTGTGGTAATGACAGGTTTACTCTGCAGAGATCTTATTTCACTAGAAAGGCACACATTCCAAGACATAACTACTAAAATGTTCATCACACCAAACCCTTGGACACTGGATGTCACAGACGCCTGCACTGTGTTAAATCATTTCTTTGCTACTGCAGAAGTTAAGTGACCCTGGGTTCATTCCCACACCAATTCCCTAGAATTCCCTTGCCTTTTCCCTGGGACAGTTTAATCAAGGGGGCACAGCCAGCACCCAGAAGCAGCCCCAACCCCTCTCTCTACTTTCTATTATCCAGAAGACCACTTTGGGGCTCCATATGTGACAAATACAGCCTATCTGTGCTGGGAGTCCCTGGATTCCCCCTGCAGCTACGTGGGCTCAGCTCCCTGCAGGTATACTGTTGTCCCTCCTTCCATGCCCTTCCCATGGGAATAGTGGAGCTCTTCATCAGTATTCTTCCAGTGCCAGCTGCAATTACAGAGCAAAATTCACAACCTCCTCATAAACTATGCTCAGTGCTTGTGGCTCTGCTGTATTCTCGGTGCAGTGCAGAGGTTTTTTCTTCGTCTTGCACTTGGCTTCTTTAAAAGGCAAATGTTCAAACAATTTTCCCAAATATTCTCCCTTCTCATATCAGTAATGCACAGACCACACCCAGAATCCACAGCTGGTACGAGGAGTTGCATAAACTCATCCTTAGCTCGAGCACTGAGTTGCTGATAGTGCTTGGTTATCACAAGAACCAGGTTTGCAGCTGACAAATCAGGTAAGAGGCCTTTGGCCACACCATAGATCCTCAATCTGGCTTCAGTTATTGCTAACGTGACATGGAGAACACTTACACTAGGGAATCAGATGTGGTGGTCTGCACAAGGGAAGTATGGAATCACAGAGTAATCTGAGTTGAAAGGGAGCCAGAAGGATATATAACTACTGTCCACATTCCCTCATGTGCTCTGGCATTGCTTCCTCTGAAAATCCCCAGGGATTCTGTTTCACTCCAGCTAACTGGGCAGATAAACATGGGGTCAGCTGGGCAAGCTGACTTGAAGGCCAAACTTCAGATGGTGCCAGAAAGTTCTACTCCTTTCTTGTTCCTTTTTCCTTCTACAGCAGTGGCAAAACAACAGTTTGGTACCTCCCCCGTACTGCCACAAACCAGCTCATCTTCAGCCCTCTCAGTGACCTGCACACACGCACAGCCTTGCTTTTCACTCGGGTGCAGCCTCCAGGGAGCTCAGGTTCGTCAAGCCCTTTTCATGGGCATGAGTGCTCAAAAGCACATCCAGTGCTGGGGGGGCAGAGCAGGTCTTGTTCACATGGGTCCTGTCTCTACACACCAGGTTGGCACGTACCCATGTCCTGTAAGTCTGATCCCGCACTGGAGGCGGCAGAAATATTTCTGAGCCCTCTGCTGGCATCTCATGCCCCAGGTATTTCTATACAGCTCCCAGTTGAAACCGGCTGTATTCTGCCATACACAGGCGAGCAGCGCAAACACAGCAGCAGAGTTATTAAAGGAATAATACAAAAGGAAGACAGGAAAGGTTTCACCATCCCTTGCACAGCGCTCCCACACTGCTGCAGTGTGATGCCTTAATGTTCTCAGCCTCCTGCAGCTATATTTCCTCTGTGTGTATACAGCCCCGCACGTCACATAAGATAAATGATTATTTTTTTTTTAATACTAGCATGAAAAACTCTATCAGTCAGAAGGATTAACATACTACTTGTCTAATACACTGCAGAGCTGTTAAGGCCATTAACTGCCAGAAGGTCTTCTCAGACAGAAACGAAGAAAAGAAATTCAAATGTCTGGCAATAAATGGTAACTTGTAGCAAAGAGCAAAAACAAGTTTAGGAGAATAAATTTGCAAGCACCTCAGATACAAATACAGAAGAATACTTGATAGAAGGAGACCTGTGTGACTGGACTGAAAATCAGGAAGGAATTGTACCACAGATGGAAATAAGGTGGCCTTTCTGAAGACAAGTATAGACAAACAGATCAAACACGGAGCAGTAGCGGTGTGCCTGCAAAGCTAAAGCACCAAATGAACTACAGCTAGCAAGGGGACACAAAAGGCAATAAGAAAAGGTGTTAGAAATGCTGTCAATATCGGAGAAAGAGGAAGGAAAATGAAAGCTGTTATTTAAACCAGAAAACAAGCAAACAAAAGCTCATCCAGAGAAGCCAGGAAACTTGTGTCCTTTTTGTTATTTTCACTAAAAAAAATTTGCAACGAGGTATGCAACACCTTTGAAATGAACCAGCAGGAGTATGTGTCAAATGAGACAAAAACTGCTTAAATAATATTTGGATATCTCAAATGTGCTCAGACCCTCAGAGCCTGATGAAATTCACCTTCAAGTGCTGAATACCATATTGAGCCACTTCCCTTGTGAAGGGCAAAAGCAGAACAAGCATCACCATTGCCTTTAAAAAAGCAGGTTGCTCCTCCAGGTGTGTTCCTCCATTGCGAGAGAGATACTTAATCAGATAATCCCTTGTAAGCACCAAAGGGAGAATTAGGATTACACAACAGCCATTTCAGATTGGAAAAAATGTTCTCAAACCAGACTGTCTTATTCTTTGGTAAGTGGAGTAACAGCTAGAGCAGCTCTGTATATATCCTAACTCTAGTATCTCTGATCTCTCACAAGGAAATAGGGTCCATATGAAATGCCCATAATATTGGACAACTGGGAAATCCCTCTAAGAGCATCTGTCAATGATTTTCCATCAGATTAGGAAAGCGTGAAACATGCACGTCCTCAGCTTTTCCATGAGCAAAGAAAACTTCAGCACAGCCAGTATGGTGCTCTTGTTTGTGCCCAAAAACAGGGTGAAGAAGCATGGGGGACAACTGGGTATGAATTCAAAATGGTGTTGCAAAATGGGAGAAACCATTTGACAACTCTGGAATGAAAATGATGAAATTTGGGAAAGAAGACTACCACATGCTACTCCTATCCATTGACAGGAAAAACAGCCAAAGAGATGAACGATTATCCATTTCCACTATAGATAAGATGAGAAAAATAACTGACTTTTTTTCAGGAAAGAACATCTGGGGCTCCTTTTTCCAATTTCCCTTTCAGCGAGGACAGATGAGCACTGGAACAGAGATGGTGTGGCTCGGCCTGCAGGGTTCAGAGAACCCATGATGTCTGTTATATAAGAATGCGTTAGGGACTACACAAATATCAGGTCCTGTCCCAGAGCAGGCATATGGATGAGGTGTCCTCCTGAACTTCTGTGAAAATCTTGTGCCAAAGAACTTCACCTGGTAAGAATGAAAGCAAGGACTGCTTTCTGTACGATTTCCTCTTTTCTGAATTATCCTTTATGCAACTGGGGAGCCTGTAGGATGATTCATGCTTAAATGTAATATTCAGCTACCAGATGCCTTGCATAGCCAGAAGTTCCCATGAATACATTTTGCTATGACTTTCAGTTCATAATTTAATTTTTTTCTGGTTCCCAAATCCTCAGAAAGAGAATCTGTATTTTCACATTGCTTTTACAATCCTCACATTCTCACCACTCCCTGCTGCAGTACTGTGCACCTTAATCTGTTTATACTAATCTCAACTAATCTCTTCATTTTTACCTGCATTCATCTTGGGGTACAATCCCTTCCTAATTTTCAACTCAGCCACACTTGTCTTTTAATAATGAGTCTTATTTTTAATTCATATACACTTGCCACACTTTTATAGCCCTTTTACCATATATGTATTTCTCTCCTCTTTCTCTGTTTCCAAGATAAGGTTTTAAAAAACTAGATGAATGTGTGCTAGCAACACTTTGGGCTTAATGACCAGACCCTGAAAGGACGTGATAACCTCTGGAGGTCTCTTCTGGCTTATTTTCTCCAGTTCTTTGATCACAAGAAAGAGTAGAGCTTAACTGATTTAGACAGATCAAGAGTGGTTTCCATTGCCTGCAGATTTTTCCCAAACTTCAAAGTAGTTTAAGAAAATGATGTATCAAATCATTTGAACAACCAGGAAAATATGCCAGAAGCCCTCAAACCCACATCTCTCCTCTATTCACCAGCCATTACAGGCTCAAAATTGTAAAGGTATTTAGATTAATACCACTAACAATATCAAGTTCCTAATCTGTATTTAAAAGCCTGTCATCTGGTCACAAGTCAACCTGTAACAATCACAGAAACTTCTCACCCCTCCTCGTGCCTTTTTGCCTTCAGTTTCTCCTACTATCAGCAAGAAGAAGTCTTAAAAAAATTCCTCACCAGCTTGGGCTTCCTTTGCAGGCTGTGGTGTGCCATCCCCCTCTGCCATTCCGGCCGCTTCCTGCGCCTTGGACGACCCCAGCTCCGTTGTGTCCGAAGATGAACCTCGTTGAGCAATCCCAGCTCTTTCACTCTGCTGTTAATGTTTCACTTCACAACAGCAGTCCTTTGTCCACCAATAAAATAGTTAAACTTCCATTTATTTCTGATCTGTAGTCATCTCTGCTCAGCTCCCAAATGTCATAGGGAATCTGCCTTTCTTGAATACAGCCTCTGAGGCTGCATGGCACCTTTCATGGATGTTCACGATCAATCACTTCGCACTGCAGCTACACTATCTTTCAATAAAACTACTACTTCTGGATGAGGATAGGGACTGGCTCTGTGACTAGACAGGATCTACAGCTGGCCATAAATCCAAATTTTCGACACTGTACACCAACTACAGAGCTGGTCTTAACTATTACGTGTCTTTCACTATCATAGAATCACAGAACAGTTTGGGCTGGAGGGGACCTTCAATGTCCATACAGTCCAACTACTCTGCAATAAGCAGGGACATCTTCAACTAGATCAGGTTGCTCAGAGTCCTGTTAAACCTGATTGTGAATGTTTCCAGGGATGGGGCACCTAGTGGTTAATGTTGTGAGAAGACATAGGGTTTCACCAACCTTTGACAGACTGGCTTCAGTTCCCAGTTCTTCACATATCACACAGGAAAGCAGATATAACATGGACAAGCTGTTCCCCCAGACCCTTTTTCACCTTCAAGCCATGAGCTGCCTGAAGGAGAATCAACAATTTTTCTACCGCACTTCTACTGTTTACTCCTTTCTGCTTTCCCCCATAACCTCCTCTAAACTGCTGTGACTTTCTTTCAGAGAGGCTTTAGAGAAACTCTTCTGCAGGGGAAAACTCCAGATATTTTCTGCAGAAACAGAAGTAGTTCAGAGTGAAATTCTGCGAGTTCAGCAGTAGAGTAAAATGGGGTCTCCATCACCCAACATCATGGCCCTGAAGCCATCTGCATCCTTCACCTTTTTATTGCACTCAAGTCCCACCTGCTTCAAGGTCCCGTATCTATCATCATCACCTCAAGATACAATCAAGGCTACAAACAGGCAGTCAGTTCCTGATAAACTCTGCTATTGGCTGGACATAGGATGATCCAGCGGAATTGGGCAGGAGGACTAGAAAGATGCAGTAGGGAAATACCGAGAGACACCTGAATTTAAGAGTGAAGAGAAGTGTACAATAGCTACAATGTGCAACAGTGAGAAGCCTAAGCTGATCACAATCAAATTCCAAAATGAAATGAGGAATAAATTCCTACAGATGATGATTCATTTGATAGAGCAACAAGGGATGCAAAGCCTGAAGTGAAAGAAGAAGAAGAACAGCATGAACAACTCATAAAAAGATGATGGCAAATCGTGAGGGGCTTGTGAAAGGAGGATTGAAGCAAAACTTTAATAATGGCTACAAAAGAGCAGGCTGTGCACAGAAGAGATATTAAAGAAAAGATAGATGGTAAGAAGAATTTAAATCTATAATGTAGGAAGTACGGCCAGGATCCAGGGAGTGTTATTCATACTATAAGAAGATATAGCATAGATAAGTACAAAGCACAGCATGGCAAAGCCACAGCGTGAGACTCTGGGCAAGCACTGTGAAAAACAAGCAGAAAAGACATATGAGCACTACAGGCCAGACAATGCAATAGAGAAGAAAAGCTGGAGGGAGAATAGTTGTTGGGAAAAATAAAAAGCTTCATTTGGTAATGCTTGTGACTTGTATTAGAAGATTAGGGCAGGGAGAGGGGGAGGACACATGAGGAACAGCTTTTATTTCTGAACAATTAAGAGGCCATCACAACAAGGAAAAATTAGGACTTTTCTCTTCATTGAAGGGAATGTTCAAGCAAAACACAGGGCATGAGAGAGCTGAGGCAGGAAATGAAGAAAACTCAGCACAAACAAAATACAACCATGAATTTAAATTACTTTTAGGCTCTCAAGATGAGAGTATCACAAAACCACTGGAAAAAAAAGAAATGGAAGATGGTTCCAGAGTAAGACTTGTGATCTTTCAGAACAGACCACTGATTAACAGTAAGTCAATACCAAGGAAAGCTATATATTGCATAGAAAATCACGAATAATTTAACTATTCAGGCTGTCAGTAAAGAGATGGGCTAAGGGACCTCTTGAATAGTTTATGAGCTATTTTCCTCTCCACTTCTAAGCTGTACTTGTTGCTATTGTATAAGGTACCATGCACTGACTGGTAGCACTGGTTTCAACGTTCAAGACATAGAGAAAATGTACATACAGGTGCTCCAGGCAATGGGAACATGTCCAGTCCCTGGGATGTTTCTACGTTCTGCCCTTCATGACAGTCCTTTGTTCCCCCTTTATAGAAATTTAAGGCATTTTAGGAATGCTGCCCACTGCTTAGAGACAGTTTCTAGTTGAAACAATAGCTATTTTTAATGTTCACATAGGTATGTAAAGCCAGCAACAGAGAGAGTACTCTGAAAAAAACAAATGCAGAAAAGGAGAGCCAAGATAGGTGTGTGAGGGCATGTGAGCTCAGTTTCTAACATAGTAGTTAGTGCTGTTTGTCTCTCTCGGGTGCAAGTGATCACTTCTGACTGTCACAAGGCGTGCTGGTCCCTCAGCACCCAGTGCCACACATGTCTGGCTCAGGCTCAACTCAGGCTCTCTGTTCAGAACTTCTGAATAACAGAGAGAGCCTGGAAACAGAAGAATCTAAGCATTTACCCAGTCCACTTGCCTGGAGCTGAGGCTGGGTCGTCCCCTTCCTGGTGTGAGAAGGTGGGAGGTGCTTCCCTGCAGCTGGAAGAAAGATGTATGTAGTGAGGCAGAACTTTGCAAAAACACTCGAGGACCATCTGGTGTCCCAAGAACACCTTCTCCCTGGTGGTTTCAGAAGCAGGATCTCACATAGTGCCTTTCAGAAGCAGTTTCAGAAGCAGGTCTCAGGGCATCTCACTGAGCAGATATCAGTACCTCCACTTCAAAAAGGAGCAAAAGAAGGACGAAACATCCTGATGAAGGTAGACTCTGCTGAAGCCTCTCACATGCCAGCCCGGCAGTCTCTCCGTTAAGCTGCCCCGCCCGCAGTATTATCAGAGCAAGTGAGAAACGGCTACTGATTTATTGTGCCACAGGCTCTGAGAGACAGCTCAGCCACTGAAGACATCACAGCCTGCAGCAGCCTGGGTCTGGAGGAATGCCAGAAGACAGTCGCATCCAGTGTCTCAGCCACGCCGTGGGTGCATTGCCCCACTCTCCGTGCTCACTTCCAGCCTCTGGGACACATACTGCCTTGGGAATTTCTCTTTCTGCACTGATCTCTCAGCTGACCAATACCTCTCTTCCGGTGGTGCGTCCCACTCCCTCTCCCACCCTGCTCCTGAGTAAAATGCTGCTTTTACTGGCTTCAGTGAGAGGCAGTTGGTACTGAGATACCAGAAACCTTATAACTAGTCTATTCCTCACAGCCAGCTCACAGGGATGCCTGGAACTGGGGGGGGTCTGTTGGGCAGTGAAGGAGAGGCTACAAGATGTGACAGCAGGACCCTGGGGTTTGGTTCTGACTATGTTGTTTGTCAGGCCCTTGAGCACTTATTTTAAATTTCCTAACCTTAACTGCACTGCCCACAAAACAAGCGTCAAGCAGCATAATCTCCTGTACATCTGGGGCAAGTGGTTTAATCTGGCTACTGGACTAAGAAAATCTCAGAGAAGGCATTAATTCTAGTTTTTCCGATTTTTTTTCCATACACCCGCAGTAAACAGCCTGTTAATTGTTTTCTGCAAATTTTCCTGTGTCAGAAGACATAATGCACTGCAAAATTTCAAATCTTTGCCATCACAGAGAGGGTATTCTCATCATAACCCAGCACACAGCTGATTTTTTTACTATGGTTTAAGTCAGATTGCAATTGTGTAATCGGTATTTCATCAAGGCAAGCTGCCAGGGACAGAGAACATGTAAATCCCAAAAATACCTCTGTTCTGATGAAAGAAACTTTCCAGATCTAATCCACAGAGATCTCAGCTCTCTGACAGTGGCCCCTCCTGGATGCAAGCACTGACAGATATGATACGACCTTCTGCATGCTAGAGACTGTCACTTCCACTGAGATGTTAATCAGATCCTCCCCACCCAGCTTCCTCTACTACCACACCAAGGGCCAGGCGGATTAGAGGCTCGTCCAAGATTCATTAACTCTGGTTCCCTGCATTTTCATAACGAGCTTGCAGTGCCATCCATTCTTTTCAGCCTCCCCCCACAGGGACCATGGGGATCAATTTGCTAACACAGTGAGTGGGAGCAGCTCTCACCAGCTCCAGGGGGAAGTGCAGTCATGTGGGTTTTCCCTGCATCAGGTCCCAGAGGAACTGGCACAAAATTAGAGATGTATTTTGGTTTTTTTTAATGTTGATCTAACCATAGAGAGTTTGGATCTTCAGGGACCCTAACACTTTGTAGCACAATTCTTTTTGTCCTAGCCATCCTGTGTCCAGGGCAGTCTGTTCTCCACTGGCACTCATGACAAATCCCCTCAGAGTTTGGCAGGGAGAAGGGTTATATTCTCATAGAAGGAAGAATTCATCTGTGACTCTTCATCCTTATGCTAACTCCCCAAAAAAGGTCCTTTTCTCCTAGGAGATGAGTGGCATCTGATCCACCTGACATCAGTGGGACCAGGAGTGCTCAGCCTTCCCTTGATGCCACCCCAGAGCACATGTTGTCCTCCTCCTGCTCAATCATCTTTCTCCTAGATCGCCAGTCTCATTACCTTAACTCATTACCAGAGCACATCTGGCTGTGATTGAATACTGAATTAGCCATTTGCTTTAATCCTCCTCCTCCATCCCCAGCCTATCTCCTTCCTCCTGGGATCTTGCATGGGGTTGTCCCCACCACACAACAGCTGAGTTCTGTATCACATACCTGCAAACACTCTGTGTGCTTCTCTTGTGCAAACAGCAACCCTGAACAAAGAAATGGTTTTTCCATGGGCACACAAAAACCACCTCTGGTGTTCTCCAGCTTGTGGCCACCCAGAAGCCATAGAGCAGTGCTAAACGTGCTGGGCAGCAGTATGGCACATACCCAAGCAGCAGGCAATGGTGTACATTAACACATCCACTGCAGTCTCACCTGTGGTGTGTGAGATGGTGTTTCCACCCCAGCTGGTGTGTAGTGGTGCTGGGGATACACTGCTACAGGCTTTCTGCCACTCTTTCCACCTCCTGTGCCCACAGCTGTCTTTGCTTATCTGGCATTCAGTCTTTACATGTGTCCAAGTACTCCTTAGTAAATAGAGGAGACCACACTGTCAGAGAAATCCATCAGTGACAACATTTAATAACTTTGATAAATCCATGCCAAAAAATGCAAACACCTTTTCCATAACCTCCAGCTATGCCTATGCTACATAAGAAGATCTAGCCATGCCAATCCTTTAAGACGCAGATGGCCATTTGAGTGAAATGAATACATTCAATTGACTCAAAAGAACCTCTGAGTTCTCAGCAACTTGCAAGAGATTTGTTTATAGAAATAATGACTTTCAGAAGAAAAGTGTACATGGCACTTTTCCCCCTATCTCCCATTCAGTTTTACCTCTAACAAATCACAAGAGACTCAACATGGAATGGCTTGGCACTGTATTCATCTAGAAATATTTCTTTCCTGTATAAACTCAGATTAATATTAATTCTCTCCAAGATAAAGGCAGCTAGAAATAATTTGAGGGCATAAAACCAGTTTTCAGCATTCCTGACACCTCCTATTGTTAACAAACAGATGATCTTATAATGGTAAAGTCAGAGGAATAATTCCCCTCTTATACAAGGTCTGATTGACTAGACATGACAGATGGTGTTTTTATTACTTTCTGTTCTAAAAGAGGCCTCATCTAATGCAGTCCAAGCTGTGTTATGAGTCTTAACCTCTCAGATAAGCAAACCCTGTTTCATCAGGTTAATGGATCCTTACTTGATTCAGGAAGGCAATTTTCCTTAAAGTTATTCTAATCAAGTACTCAGAGCCCAAATTGTCCTGGCTGATTGACTGCCAGCAATGGGTAAATCTCTCTACTAAGGACCATATTTATTTTCAAAGAGGGAAAGCAAGTTATTATTATTATTATTATTATTATTATTATTATTATTATTATTATTATTACAGAACCAATTCTGTCCTGTATTCAGTGGCTTCTCCTATACTGGCTTTTACTGCAGTTGCAGAATTAAAGACAAAAGTATAGTTAATGGAGCCTTTTTCTCAATAGTTTTGTTAAATAACAGGCAGGGAAGGAAAATTAGAGAGAGGTGGCCTGCTGTCTATTGATACCCCCTCAATTAACTGCCCCTATGGCAATAACATCTGACCCTAATCAGCAGAGAACTCTTCAAGCAGACTCACTCCAACCCGTGCCCCTGCATCGGCCCCCAAATTGAGGGCTGCCAGTCCCAGTAACTTTGCCATTAGGCTGAGAAGTGACAGAGGACTATCCACTTTCTAAAAGAAAAGCTCTGAAGGAAAACCAGTGCCTGAAGGATGCTCCCTCTAAGTCTCATCTCCTGTATGGCATTTGGCTCCACAGGTGGTTTGGTGGCACAGCTTCTTGGGAGCACAGGGACAGCACACACAGAGATAAGGATCATAGCGCCCTGCTGCCTTGGCTCTCTGCTGACTCCAGGCACTCCGAGCAGAAGCTCTGCCAGCCATGGGGCTGTCCAGGCTGCGTAAAGAAGCAGATGGGAGGCCTGACCTCTCCTACTCTCTTCCACCTACTGCAAGACTGGTCTAGCAACTGAGCCCATGTGACGACAAAGAGTAGAGCAACCACCTCAAGGCCTGTGCAGAAAACACACAGAACACATAGAATTCTTGCCTAGAAACAAGAACTGAAGGATCATTCAGTCAGTGCTTTTACTTCTCAATGCACATACTAGCTTTTCACACAGCCTCACAAGCAGAATAGGTAGCCCTGATGCCTAATCAGACATTCAGTATTGGATTTCCACCTCCAGAAAATCTGACCCCCAGGAGCCTTAGCTGTAGTTTGCAGAACAGGCAAAGTGAGCTTCGTAACACAAAAAAGTTCCTTTGCAATTTTCAGAGAAGCTGAGCTGTTTTTACAGCTCTGCTGAAGTTATTGATGCCTCAAATGAAACAATCATTCTCAATAATTTTTATTCACCAGTCACCAGATTTTTAGGGTTTCGTCATGCAAAGAACTGCATTGTTATATCAAGGCAGGCATCTTAAAAACAGTGATTATTCTGTAGGAATGATAAAGATATGGATAGCAGGTGAAAATGGAGTGTTTGAATCAGAGAGTCCCAAGCCAAAACGTCGGGAAGTATGGCTTGGCTCAGGTTCAAGGATCAGAAGTTCCCAAGCTTCCTCTAATATCTCTGTTTCAGGTCCTGTCATGTAGCCTGTCACATTTAAAACACACAGCACACTTCAGGAGAGGCAGCCTTTTAAAACAGTGCTCTCCTTGAATATCATTGCAGGGTTGAATGCAGACACCTCTGGAGTCAGAGTGAGCACCACTAATTGTTCAGACGGGGGATCAATAGAGAGGCATAACTTAAAAACCTGTTACTTGTGGAGACAGTCTCAGGGGACAGCCCTGGAACTGTCCCCACAACTAAACAATCCCAGAAGAAGTAGGCATCCGTCCCTGTTAATTACTGCTGGAAAATAAGGCATCAGTGCGGCAGGAGGAAAAGATGAGAGCTTGACTCTTACTAGGTCTCATCTGCTACACCAGTTTTGTAAATGAGCAGTGCATGGTGTAGAGAGCTTGTCCCTGGGCCTGATGCAAACCCCCATAAATCAGGTGAATAGATCATAAGCAAATTTCCCTCTCATCCAGTTTCCAGTATCTAGGAATAGCTGACTCCAGCTGCTTTCGAACTGCAAAGTGGCTCCACAGCTATTGGATAAGCTGCCCCAGTAGGTTTCTCATTGCCTTTATTGAGTGTTGGGTCAGACGCCATGCACAGAAGTGTCTGTGATCAATGAACCCATGCTTTGCTAGTTCTCTGCATAAGAACTTATTCACAGTTAATCCAAACCAACTTCATTCATGAAACTGGCTGGAAATTTCATCAGAACAGGCTTTGCAGAGAGATTTCTGACACTTTTGCTTCGAGCACCAGCTGAAAATAGAGCAAAAAGAGACTCCAACTTCCTCTGAGTATTTCGTCAAATCCGAAGATGGGTGATTAATTCATAAAAAATAATAGCAGCTTGCTCATTTTCCACCTTTTGCCTTTTTTCCCCATATGAACGGGTATTTTTTCCTTAGGCTTATGTTTTTCAGAACAATTTGTCACGTAGTTTCTGCAAACCATTTCAGGTACTTAACAGCATTAGTGATCTGCAATACAAGCAGGCACAACACAACATGCAGGTTACATTGTATGCTTCCCAGATTTCCACCTGGATGACCATACGTCTTAGAAACAGGTTTGCAGTGCAGATTTACACAACTCTCATTCTGAAGCTCTTGCATGGATATTTTGGACGATTGCCTCAAAACAGCCCGCTCCCACCAACATTCCACACATGACATCTGTCTGCTCAAGCACTCCCAGCCAGAGAATGTGGAAAGAACAGGAACACAATGCAAGCACGTTACCTATGGAAATCTCTGTGGAGACTCTCAAACAAAGGTGTTGGCAGAGTGTCCCCAGATGAAGGGATTTCCATGGAGAAAGCAGTGAAACGGTTCAGTGCAAAAAAAGAGCACTATGATCTGTTTAAACTTCTGGATGTGTCTGAGATAAATGCAGGGTATGAGTATAAGGTTATTTCTTCTTTCACCCACAGCAGCACTTGTATTCCATGGTAACATACAGAGAACAAATGGCAAAACAAAATCCTGGTCTCACAGGAACATTGTTCTGTTTGTTGTCCCTGGACACTTTCACTTAATCTTCAGCTGTGGGTTTGGCCAGAGAAATGTACTGGTGAACCTCCCTCTCCAATTTCTCTATGCAAACTTAAAGCTTCTTGAGGATTCATTAACTCTTTACTTCATCATTTCATGTATTTCAGGGTAGTCTTTTGTATTTTCTGTACCGATCAGTGGCTTTGAAAGTGAAGAGTTATTGGTCAGGTCCCTTCCCAACTTGCACGTGTTCCAGAGCAGGGCTCCTAAAGAAAGAGCTGGTCATACAATGAGGATAGACAGCTAAAACAGGTACATTGGACCTAGCTTGGCAAGATCTGGTCTCTTTCAGCCCTGGATTTTCCTCCTTTTTTCACTTTCTCTGTTGGGGAATGGAAAGCAACTCAAAGGATTTTACTTTATCAAGCCAACTGACCGAAACTGATCAGTAAGCAGAATTGATGTCATATGTTTTCAAGAGTTCATATTCAGCTTAATGCCTAAAATTAGATTTAGGCTTTGGTGAATGACAAGCAACTTCTCCAAAAAGCCAGTCCTCCTGTGAGTGCTGAACACTTCTCAGGCATCCCCAATTCCTACACACGCAAGAATCACTTTGCCATTCAAGTCCAGGTTGCAGTGAAATAGGAGCAAGCCAGGCAGGTAGACCTGTGTTCCTAAGGCAAAGTAACCTTGAGTGCTTTAACTGAGAAAGAAAAGTTTTCACTTGCTTCAGTCTTGCCGTCATAATCTACTGCAAAGCTGAAATTTGCTGCTCCTGAGAGCTGGCATGCAGAAGGACAGAGCCTGACACGGGTGGCTGGCTGGCCATCCACCCAAGCATCCCAGGCCCCATCTCCACAGCACCCAAACATCTCAAATGCACCAGCAGCTTCCCCCTGGTTCAGGCACAAAGCTCCAGAAAATACAATTATTTCAGTCCAAACGCTCAGGTTGCTGAACTTCGTGTGGCATGTTAGCTGTGAAATAAGGATGATTGATGAGCAGCGTACGGATCATTTTAAAGGAGATAAACCAGACATTCAAGATGCTTGTGGCAGAATAATTCAGAGGACATGGTAAAATGCCATTGTATCCCTTGCGATTAAAGGCCTGATTCTCATCTCAGCTAGGCTCTGCATTGCCTGTGAAGCCAAACCTGTAGTAAAGCAGCTTGATAAGAAGAATCTCCTCCTTGGATGTTGGCAGGACTGCACTGGAGTGAGGATATCTGGGTCGCAGGCCTCAGTAGCCTCTGGCTGCCCAGGGAACCCAGCTCATTCTCATAGTGAGGACCCTGCTGATCCTCGGAGTGTGGGGGCTTCCAGGCTTCCCAGCACAGAGGAAGGATCCTGGAAGCCCCAAACCAAGCTTGTTTCCATTGCTGCTTCTGGCAGGGAATCCGAGACATCTGGGGTCTTCTACATACCTAGATAGGTCCAAGTCTGTTCATGCCATGTGAACAGCCCTTTAGACTGCAGGAACAAGCACCTAAGCTTCATATGCTCGGGCATGGATGTGGAGCCCTCCTCAGAGACAGCAGAGAGAGAAAATGAGGTACATAAAGGCTGGAATTCAGGCACTAACGGCTGTGAGGTCACCAAGGAGAGGAAAGAAGGGAAGCAAAACAACATGAAGGGAGCTCAATTTGCCATAAAAATCATTGACAGTAATACAAAATCTTTGTAAAAGATTCCTTCTGCCTCAGAGTTCATGCACAAGAAGAAATCTGTCAAGGCAAACATGCCCCAAGAAAAGACCACCTGGGAAATGTTGAGGCAGTTCTGCCCAGTCCCCTCGGCACATTAATATGTCAGGTCAGTGAAAACAGGGCTGGACAACACTTCAGTTTATAAAAAGGTCAAGGCTATTTTCAACCAGCTGCACTTGGTATGTGGAGCAGCTCCAGCTCATCACATTTGTCTGCCCCTAAAGCTCCATCCCTACGGGATTTCAGAATACCTGCTTTGACCGGAGTCAGTAAAAGCAAATAAATCTGTGTTTTCAAAAAGGGCTGTGTAGGAAACTTGCCATATATAAGTCCAGAATAAACAGGAGCCTGTAGAAAAATTGTGTCTGGTGGTTGCCACATAGAAATAAAAGCTGGGAAGGAATCACATGGGACAACCAAGGAAGGAAGAAATTACCATAACTGAGACTGAAGAGAATCTCCTCTCTGCAGTGGGAATGAGGGTGAGAGGGATCTAGCTACAAGCCTGAGCAGTGAGTGTGAGGCCAGGATGCTGCCTCTTGACTTGTCTGGAGGCAGAATCACTGCCAGGTGCTCTCATGACTTTCTGTTGTACCCTGGTGCTACCCACAGCCAGGGAGACAAGGAGGAACCAGCTCACCGTGCCTGTCCCCATGTCAGTGAGAAAAACAGGGATTCAGTGCAGAAAATTGACACCTAGGCACAAACACCTTCCTCAAGCCCCTCATAGCACCAAGGTGGAAGATGGATCATTACTAACAAAAACAGAATGTTTTGCTTTCAAAATGATCTCAGGGAGTCAGCATCTGCTGGAGCAGAAAGCCTATTTCATGAGAATTTAGCTGGGGAATAATTTAATGGATGGAGCTCAGATAAAAAGCAGTCACCTGGAACTCAGATTTAGAAGAAATTGCTTTTTTTTTTTTTTTTCCAAATTACTGGTTTGGAGGTTAAATAAGGAATATTCATCCGATTTCACTTTTCTCGCACATTTTCCCTGATGGGTGCACTAATGAACTCTAAACTGTATGAAGAAATGCTTTCAGTCCATCCCCACACCTCCTAAGGAGCAAATTCTTTATTAAAAACTAATGATTCTCTTTTTTGAAATTAGCATCTGCAAGTTTGGGGGCAACTTTAAATCTGGTAGAAAAAGGAGCAATTTCCTTTGCAATGATTAGGATTTCCTCCTTCTCACAAAAATCCTGAGGGCCTCTTAACTTGACTGTCTTGATTAAAGAGGGGCTTAGCTTTAATTGGGTAATTGCTGTGGTTTGTTACTCTTGGTTACGGCAGAGATTTCCTCTCCTGTATCTTGGCCAGGCAGGGTTGCTTCCCTTGTACCTCAGTTCAACCCTCTTCAGGGTGAACAGTTCAAACAATTACAGGTGTCACATATCATCAAAATACATATGAATATGTGTACATCCAGACAGTTTAATGTGCCAGCATCAGAGGAGTCATCGTCCTGCCCAGCAGCAGGTCAAGCACCACGATGAAGTTGTAGTCAAGTAGCTACAAGACCTGGTATGAGGGGAGACTTAGATGAGGATAAAGCTCAAAACCATACATTTTCTTGAAGCCCTTTAGAGGGATTTGGAATCAACTGCCAGTGGATGAGAAGCTAATGTCTTTGCTTGCAGTTAGGACTGTAAAACCTGGGGATGTTCATCTCTGTTTGTTTGCTGCCTCGTGATCAAATGATCTCTAGGTGCTTTGTGAGGGTTCTTACAGTGATTTCCTGACTCAAACCAAAGACAGAATTATAAGCATTTAAAACTGAGCTAGAAGACAGGAAAAACTAGTTCCAGGTTTAATTTTATATCCAGTGGTAACCTCTTTGACACCATTTGTCATACAGGAGATAAATTCCCTGACTTTGCTCCTCAAAAGCTCTTTCTAATTGAATCAAGCAGATTTACATTATACCAACTGATTTTTTTTTTTTAAGCAGGAAGTAGGGATTCACTTAAACCAGTGAAAAATATGGGCTTGCAGGGGAAGGGAATTGAGAGGATTGTCTTTATATACGAAATCAGAGAGAGAATGAAATTTCAGCATTATTCAAATATGTCATTTCAAAGATTTTAGTTGTTGTAGATAAAAAATCTGCAAACACATCATAAAAGCTTACAATTGAAATAAAACATGTCAAAAACATTTTGAGTGACTCAAGCCATATTTTTCATGTTTTCATTCTTTTCAAAATACAGGCAGTTTGTTCTGCCTCAGGATAGGAAGATTTTCTAAATCTCAGACATTCTGGTGAGGTGGAAATGTGCATCTTTAAGTCTCTAAGACTGTTAAATTTTCAGATCTTCTAGAGACAGACAACTGCATTGCCAGTGCACTCTCCTTCCACTTCTGCACCTCACTAATGGAGCGCTGGCCCAGACAAACCACATGCAGTGAGGCAGGGTATTGCCAGTGAGTGACAACACCTTTTTACACTGCCTCAGTTGCCTCTTCAGTGAACGTGGCTCATTTTCCAGTCAGCTAAGGTCAAGCTCTGGAGTTGTGTTTGATTTAGGGAAGGGCAGGGCAAAAAGGGTGGCTATTTGCTACCTGCATGGGCCAGAACTGCCCCACCTGTGCACCCCATCCAGCCCTCCCTCGCTGCAGCAGACTCTCAGATACCTCAGCTATGTGCTGGCTGCCAGAGCCACTGAATCTGAAGCCACGGGCAACCAAAAAACTGCCTATGTGACAGATATCATGACTCTGCTGGACACTGTGGATTCAGGCAGTTTTAAATTGGGAAGGAGCCCAACTCATTCCAGCTTAAAGCTCAAAGGTAACCATGCCAGGGCAGAGCCATTGCTCACTAAATTCTGCTCTATAGCCATGCTATTGGTCACTTACCCTTTACAACAGATCCCAGTGGTGAAGCAATTTGCCAGATGCTGGTCAGCCCCACTCATGCAGAACAGATGACTCTGGTCATGCCAATGAAAGCTGTGGCAGATGCACTGGGTGACTGCCTGAGGCAGTTGGTTTTCATGTGCAAGCCAGCGAGGGGCAGCAGGTCTGCCCAAATGGCAGGACAGCCAAACATAGCTTAGATGACACAGTAAGCAGCTCCACTTCTCCATCCGAGGCCGGATAGATGGCCTGGAGAGAGGCAAGTCTGCATCACTTAACACCTTGCTGCAGGACAAGTCACAAAAGGCTTTCTTAGGCAAGAGTCACTGAAGGCACCAGGCTCCCTGCCTGCTTACAGGCTAAGGAAAAACCTTTGGGACAACTGGCTTGGACTGCACAGCTGTATCTGCCAGTAAAAGCTGTGTGTGCAGCACCTTCTGCCCTACTGTATTTTTGGCCCCTGCCCCACCCTGGCAGGCAGCAAGGATGAAAGTAATTTGACATGTGATGAACCAAGGTGAGCCAGAAATAGCAAGGCAAAAGAAAGCCAAAGCCAAGACAAATGATGGGCTTACACAAAGCACCAGAGCCAAGCACCTGTCTCAAAGGATATGATACAAAAGGTCAATCCTAGCACCAAGTTGTCCATGAAATAAATATTCTTTGGTTTCAGGGCACACAATAGAAGCTCAATGAACCTTTTGCTCCCAGCATGCAGCTGGAGAGTGCTTGTCCTCCGAGTCACTCCAGAACCATGGTGATGGGCTATCAGCTGACAGATGGATTTGCCTCTCTGTTCTTCGGTATCTGAAAGGCCATTGATCCACAGATTCTCCTTCCCTGGTCTTTTTCCCTTCCATCAGCTGTGGAAGTCTCCATACTCATTCTAGCCCTGATGGGTAAGGTAATCAGCCCCGCATTTCCCCACTTGTAACAAAGTACAGTTGCACTGCCTTTCAGCAGCAATCCAGCAGCCCACCTAAAATGAGCTACTGATTCCATTTGACTTGCCAAGAAAAAAACAAGCAGATATCAAAGCCATACCTATCTGTCATTGAAGGCAGAAGAGATGAGGTAAGAGTGTCTGGAGACACAGCTCTCCAAAACAAAGCAAACCAGGCTGCTACACCCATGCTATCATTGCTAGGAGAACCATTTGACTAAGCAACTAAAGAAGGTGCAGGCTCTGCTTAAGGAATGGGTATTCCCGCAAATTTTATCAGGTCTGAGAAGCCAGCTCATGGCTGAATCTATCCCCATTGGTTGAAAAGGAGGCTGTCTCTACCATAGGATCTGAACTTGCTCTGTTAAGAACTGATTTATGAGGAATCTTCCATTCTGGCAAACATACAAGGCTTAACATTTAAAGCGCCTGAGAGGCCATCACAAAGCCATCTCTTGAAACACTCTCATGGCCCTTCAGGCAAGGAGCAGTCACCTTGAGCTGACTTACTGTCATTTTGCTAGTCATAAAAAAAGAAAGGACCAAAGATAAAAAGGCCAACAATAATGTAATGCATGCCACCACCCTCAGTCAATGCTGCACTGAATCTGGCACCACGATTTCTCTCCTTTTGCTTTAAAATTGGAATGATAGTACTTCGTAACCAAATTTCATGAGTTTACAAAACAGCAGTCAGATGGGAGGGTGGCTTGAAAGGAAAACACAGGGCACTGACTCCTATCTGAGATGGGCCATCTTCAGGACCACAGCATTTTCTGCTATGCAGCCATTCACATAGGACAGGTGTCCCTAGTCAGGTGTGAGCAACACATTGCATGGAGCATCCAAACTGAGTTAGGAGCGGTCTTCATTCAGAAGAGGACAGCGAGGGACTATCCAAATATTAAAGGAGCAGAAAGGATCATAATTAACATGTCTGTCTAGATATTCAACTGAACAGATTCTCCTTAGAACTAACAGGAATTACAGTCCTGATATAAGGAAAGGGGTGATTCTTAGATCAACCACAAGCATAAATCCACCTAGAGTTTCCACAGAGAGGCTTGATGGGCATACTATGGCTTACCCTGACTCCTCTGGCTGGACTTAGAAAACAGGAAAAACAAAAGCTTCACCTTGGAAGAAACGCAAGTGTGAGCAGCCACCATATTACTCGTCAGAGCCAGTGCAGCTTGGAAATAGTCATGTGAAGCAACAAGCATGTCCTTGACAGGAAGACTCAAGAAATTTTAGCCCAGAAATATCTCACTGATTTCTTTCAACTTCTTAAAGCAACATTGTCAAGAGAATGGAAAAATTAAACTGGCTGCCCTACATTTTTGGTACCGCTTGAGAGCATCCAACACAGAGCAGTGTTTGTCACACACAGAGGTAAAAAGCCACTTCCCTGGTGTCATGGGTTGACAGGTTTCTAGGTAAATTTCACCCTGCCAGGTCCTCTGGACATAACAGGGTGTCGTGGGCCAGTGACATTTAAGGTACACCCTCTGCGAGATACAGTATTTAAGGAGCTGGACACTTGGAACTTCCTCTTTGGCTT
>VZTF01002407.1:121542-263816 GCA_013397755.1 Cnemophilus loriae
ACTGAAGAAAGGTTATTCTAGAGGTGGTAAACTGACTGAGAAACATCAAGTTTTGTGTCTTTGCATTGTCAGTGGGGAAATATCTGAAAGAGAAGTTTGGGGGGAGGAGAGGTTTTCTGAAGGTTTAATCTAATATTTATTATTTGTTTTTTCCTTTTTTTCCCTTTAGTTCTGTTAATAAGGCCTTCCTTATATTCTTTAAAGTTTGAGCCTGCTTTGCTTCTCCTAATCCTTATCTCACAGAGGGAAATGTCCTGAATAATAGGCTTGAATTTAAACTACTGCACTTAAACTGGATTGGTGAACTCAAACCACTATACCTGGGCTTCCTCTCTTCTCCTATACCTGGTCACAAGGCAGACCAGGGCTGAGGGATGAAGACAAGACACAGCTGAGGGAGCCTCAGTCTGACACAGGAGCAAGTCCTCAACCTCACACAACATGATTCCTCTTTCAGACACCATTCACCCACTGATTGTGCCTCATACCACAGAAATGTTTCCCCACCATTCTCCCTCCCAAATTCCCTAACACATCCATATGGAAAACACCCCACCAGATTCTGAACACCCCCTGTCAATTTTTTCCTTTTTCAGCTGCCTGCCAGCCCCAGCAGAGCAGGGCTGCCCATTTGCAGAAATCAGCACTCTAATCCACTGACCTTTTCAACACTGTACAGGATTGTCTATTTCTTATCACCATAACCTGTTTTAAGTAATCTTCTAGATGTTCAGTTCATTCTTCTGCTTGCCTAAGGAAATATAAAAATTTACACCTATTGTAAAAGCATGAATAAAAGCTGATTGAGGAAAGTGGAGACAATAATGTGCCCATAATACTAACAAGCTCACTTGCACTGCATTTCTCTTTAAAGGAAGATTTGTCTGATTATCAACAGGGTGTTGATTTAGACTGCTGCTAAAATTACCACTGTAAAAGTAAACCCACTTTTATTGCATTAGTACGGAGAACAGTTATATACTGTTTAAACTTTTATGTCTGTTGCTGGGGGTGATCAATCTCTTAATTATCAAGCCAAAAAGGGTTCCGTGGCAAGAGATGATATATTTAGTGCACTTGAGATATTTTTTGAAGAGGTTAAAATTTACAAAATAAAAATCAACAAACCTTTTTTAGAATAGAAATCAGCAAAGTTCGTAACAGAATCGGGTATAGAATACATGCCATTCTTAGATCAGGCTGTTTGACAAAGCCAAGTGAAGGCAATGCTCTAGAATGTAAGATTCACATTAACTTTCTCGTTCTGAACTGACTTATCATGTGACTGCAGCGATCTTTTGGGTTTGGTGAATGTTCTTTGCACTGATCTTGTGCAATTTTTCTGAATATAACAGTGAGAGTATGAACTACATGCCCTACTACGAGTCAGTCACCTTCAGTGATAACTATATGCATTTTGGTTACTCTTTACACAGTTCTCTGGTGACCTGATACTCGAGACATAGAACACAAGTTTTCTTTGGCAGCAATGTCACCCTCCTCACATTCATGCATGCCTAATCTCAATTCTGTAATGGGTAATCACAAGCAGCAAAGAAGGAGGAAGAAGTTTGTGTGCATTCTGCGTGGGCTTTGCTGTGTACACTATCCTAAGAAATAAACCAGGAAGAAAACATTTCATGTGAGCAAGCAGAGAGCTGCTTGGATCTCCCAGTGTCCAAGTGCCATCAATTTCTGCTAAGTGGAGAACATGAAAACTGGAAATGCATCTAGAGATATTCCTCCTTTGGTTTCAGCACACTCAGTATTGATTCAGTCCTTGCTCATTGTTCCAACTGCTCAACAAGAACAGCAAGATGTGCTCTGGCCTTTGTGACTTTGGGACCGTTTCTCTCTCACTCAGCTAAAATCAGAGTGGCTGGACTATGGGCTTTTCAGCCCTGTACAGCTCACAATCAGCTCAGCTGCAGCTCATTTCCAGGGCTATTCTCTGGTCAGCAAGGACAGGAAGCTGGCAGCAGGGCTAGAGGGCAACATGAAAAATATCAGTTGGAATCACTTTTGTGGATCATTTACAGAAAACACATTTAAAAATGAAAAGCACATTTAGCTGAACAACATTTCAGAAAGTCACTTGAATACACTGATGAGGAGCACTTTGGAGAGCACTCAGGATCCAGTTCTTTTCAGTACAGCTTCATTATGAGATTTGCATAGACTCGCTTTCCAGTTGGGTGATGTTGCTGTGTAGGAGCATTGGTTTGAGTGACTGATAACCCTGGCAGTGCAGGCTGGGTGGGAAGGCTGCACACTCGAAATGGGCATCACAGGGACTGCCTTTCAGACTGCCATTATAGACCAGATCTTCTCTGGGAGAAACTCATTGGCTAAAACATTTCAAAAAGGTGAGATCATAAAGATTTAATGACTGATCAGAGAGATTTCTAAGATAAATCCCTCACCAAAGTAACAGAACTACCAGCAGACAGACTATATGAAAGAGAGAAAATCCTGTAATTCAGCCTATTTCAGTGCTTGAGAGTGGCACACAAAAGGAAAATCAGGTTGTTAAGGTACCTTGGTTTCAGTTCTCAGCTTTGTCTCATCTTCCTGTCATGATCTTGGGCAAATGACTTGACCTCCCATAACTTTAGTGCCTCAGTTTTGGAATGGGGAAGATCCTGCTGCCTTGATTACTTGGCTTTTAAGCAACTTCAGTGAGCATCTCTGTGGGGGTTTGTACAGTACCTAACACATGCTCTTTGTGGCTGTTTTGAGGGGAAAAGCTCCGTTCTTCATGTACTATTGTAAACAACACTAATTAATAATCACTGGAAATTTTTCATTGCATCTATATAGTTCAAGAGGGGAGTTCTCATTCCCAGGCCACAGAAATGAGTAGAACAGACTGAATTCCTCATGCCTTCATCAAAGGACTTCAGCTGGGACATTGGCTGTCTGTGGGTTAAAGGTTTTCAGCAACCCTTCGAAGGCACTGGCATTGCCTGTGGAGTCTTCAGCCCAAACAAAAGAGCAAAGACTCTTCAGGTCTTTTGGGACTTAGAGAAAAAGAAATCTTTCTTTGAATTGAGGAAATCTTTAAAGAAGGGACTTCAGACCTATAGTGATAAAGGAAATAAAAAACATCTACACTGACAGCTTCAGTTAGGAGCAAACAGGCACAAAAGACTTTGAAAAACAACCAGCCTTTCATCTTCAATAGCAAGCTCAACAGCTCTGCACAGCTGCTCTGTAAACAGTATAGCAAGGGAAAGAAAATCATTGGCAGCAAATGCATTAAACATGGCAACGTCTTTAGATGATATATTTTGTAAATTTCCTCCTTAAAAGTCATACCATTTCTTAAATCTAAAGGATTACCTGCTGTATAGCAGCAGAGACATTCTTCCAGGCAGCTGGGCAGTTTCATTACCCTTATTTCTTGCCAAGCTTCCCATAATGCAGGTATGCAGTTTGGCTAAGGTGGGACGTCAGGTGACTTGGGTTCACCTCCTGAGTCTGCCTTACATTTTCTGAGGGACCTTTAGCAAAGCACTTCATCTGTGGGACTTCTTTGCACCTGGAAAAGAAAAGGAAAGGAATTATTCTTTTGTCTTAAAGCAGTCAGCACTTTGTAAGAATCATGTGCAACCTTTTATTGACTGTGGATCCATAAGGACTTTTTCAGGAGACAGGTAGACACTGCTTGGGAAACTAAAATCTGTTAATAGAGTGACTTTTCCCAGCTCTGGGCCACATAGGAATAGCCCAGGAGCACCCAAAAACACGCGTATCACAGGCTGAACTTATTCCAAAGTGTAAGCTCCTAAGCATCAAATAAGGGAAACTTCAGCTTAGACTTGGTGTGGTTTAATTTAATTAAGTCATGTCATGTGAAATATAAACCACTCTAAGCAAGGGGTAAAAGAAAGCACTGAGAATCACTGTACGGTATTTTGGATGCTGAAACAGAGAAATATGCTCAGCATCTATGTAGATGTATGGGGAGGGACTGTATCCTCTGATCAGTTTGGTTATTGGGATCTATTAACACTGAAGTGTCATTTTCTCCAGTTTCCAAATTCCTTTCTATTATAAGAACTATGTTAGAAATAAAGAAGCACAGTTGAGAACATCCAACCATCACTTCTAATGCCTGTGGTAAAGCATGACAACACCTCCACCTTTCCACTTTCTCTTCATGCCGGAATCTATTGGGATTCTGGTCACTTAAACTTCCTAAACCTCATTTTGCAAACAGAAGAATAACAATGCCAGACATTTCCAGAGTGCACCAAGGCTTAACAGTAACATGCTATACTTAATATATCTGTACTGTTTAAAAACTAGTACAGGTTCTTTAAGTAACTGACTGCCTTTGCAGGGGAAGCAGCTGAAGATTGTTCCTGCAGCCAAGTTCACTCTGCTAATGGTAACTCAGAGTCATAATCAACAGTGAACAAATCCTACTCAGCACCTAACACCCGCTGCAGCTGAGCCCTAAAATGCCCCATTGTGTAGGTCACAGCCCTCTCTCACCTGGCACTTGACAGTCCCATGAAAGGCACCTGACATTGCTTAGGGGGAAGTGTTTGGGGCTCTCAACTGTCCGTTGGTCTTTGCCAAGGTGTCATCCAAAGATTTCCACAGCAGGAAGCCTTTGCCAGCTCCTCTACTTCTGGCTAACTGGCTGTTGCTCTGCCAGATGCTTTCCCTTCCATCAGGCATAGATAGGTGACTTCTGAGGAACTGGCTTGAGAAGAGCACAGCTGTCTCAGTCTGCTAAAATAGGCACTTTAATTTGCTCTCCCCACTTTGACCAGTGAAATAACATACAGGCATCTGCTCTCTTCTTTAATTTGCTGCCAAGCAGCCCCGGGGTTTCAGGAGACAGCATTTGGTGATTGCACTTGTAAGAATCCTGAACACTTGTCCAGCTGGTATCTGCACACTTACTAACCACTCCAGTGTGGGGAACAGCAACACTGCATCCCGTATGTTCTCAGGTCTGCACCTCATGTCTTACAGCAGGTATCACTGATGGCTCACTCCTACACACAGCACTTCACAGCAATTTTGCTGGCAAAGTCCTTTAGCAGCTGAGTTGCTATTCAATACCTGGGAGACAGGAGCACGCTTTGCTACCACGCAGTTCAGCATTAAAAATTTTATCATCTTTCCTCAAAGTTGAATCACGCAGCAAGTATAGCCTGTGGAAAGCCAGTGTTTTACATATCTTGCTGTAGTGGGTCCTTAGGACTCGACTTGAAGAGTGTCCTTTAGCCAGAGACATGACATCTTCAAAGGGGGACCACAGACTGGCTGGTACAGAGCTAAGCTTAATAAGCCCTGGTGCTATTTCGACCTTGTGGGGATCCTCCTTCCTGTTTTAAGGGAACAGCATCAAGAGGTGTTGTCATGTGGCTAGAGACAGCCACTAGTTTAATGGCAAAGGCAAATCTCCTTCTGCCTTAAGTCTCAAAACCAACCTCCTTTCTCTCTCTGGCAGCGACAGCCAGCATGACAAAAAAATTCTTACTCATCTCCTCCCTCCCCATGGTATTATTCTCCTGATATGAAAAGGGGAAACTGAGGCAGAGAGCAAGGTGGCAACTTGTCCATGGCTGCTCAGGGCACTGCAGACAGTCAGGAGGCTCCATGAACTGCTGGTCTGTGGGCAGCACCTGTTTGCCTGCAGCAGCCTCAGGAAGCCAAGCTCTGCAGATGGGAGGATGCTTTTTTTCGGGTATCTACATGAGGTCTGAAGAATACCAAGCTGACCAGACCCTGATCTGGAGCAGGGCTAAGGACCCTGTCAGTGCCTAGCTTTCCCAGGGACAGTCAACAGGAACAGGTGTGTTCCCCATTGCCTTGGAAGCCCCTTCTCCCAGGCAGGCAGAAGAAGGGAAGGTCTTTTTCCTGCTCCCCAGCCCAGCCTGCTTCTCACCACAGAAAAACTGACCCCAATTCAAGCTGCTGACACTTATTTTCAGGGTGTTTCAGAGCTTCGTTATTTGTGAATGCCTTTTTGTGTAGCGCCATTGGCACTAGCACAGCCTGTTCCCAGCCTGTTCCAGCAGCTCCCCAATGACTGAGGTGACAGGCTCCAAACAAGGCATGGGCTCTGAGCGGGTCCTCAACGGGGTCAGTCAGAGACAGCAACCATCCTGGTAGATCTTCCTCCCTTTTCCAGCTTCACCTCCCTGTACACAGCCTTCAGTTTCTGCTCTCCAAGAGCTCAGTGCAGAGGCCGCTTGGTTAAAAACACACATATACATTTTTAAATCCCCAGCAGCAGGCTGGGTATTGACAAACTGCATGACACTGGGAGGAAGGCAGCAGAAATGGCTTCTGGGACTGATTTGTGAGGATCAGATTAAAACAGACTAAACATCTGTATCCCAGCTAAGTAGTGGGCCTGCCAGGCTCCAGGCAGGGATCTGGCTGCACACATCAGGTAGATAAATGCTACAAGGAACGATCCACAATATCTGCAGTTACTGTGAGAATCCTATATTTAAGAAAGGGAGGCTTCTCCAGTGGGGTCGCTGCATAAACTGGCAGACAAGGACCAGTACCTGAAATGCTCATTGCCCTCTCTACATCCTGCCTGTAGATGCTGCCAGGCTCAGATTAGGGAAGAGGCCAAGGTATATCCTCAATCAGCATCTCAGCACAGAGAGCAGGTAGTGAAGCAGCAGGTTAGAAAAAGAATAACTAAAAAAACCCAGCATTACCAGGATAGATGTGTGCCTGCTTTGATCAACAGCCTGCCTCCAACTGCAGCCAAAGATGCTCAGGGAAAAATGCAGCAACAGGGCAAGTGGCACAATCCCAAATGCTCCTCCAGCTCTTCCAGCTTCTGAGTTTGTAGCTCAGGTGCTTCTGTTCCAGAGCAAATTAACGACAAAGAGAACCCCAAGTGGGAGATCGGAGCAGAGTAAAGTCTCCTGAGAGCTGAAAACCTGCAAAAGCGTGCCAGGAGAGAGTGGTGATGCTTGGGAAGAACACTGATCTCTG
The DNA here is from genome assembly GCA_013397755.1 of Cnemophilus loriae. Taxonomy (NCBI): domain Eukaryota; kingdom Metazoa; phylum Chordata; class Aves; order Passeriformes; family Corvidae; genus Cnemophilus; species Cnemophilus loriae. The sequence goes on from VZTF01002407.1 coordinate 128,524, forward strand.
TGTACAACCAATATTCAAAGGAAAACAGCTGCGACCTGTGTGACAAACCTTAGTGGGCATCTCAGTCTCTGGCCAGCGTACGACATTTTTCTTAAAGACATTTCACATTCGAAACTATATCAAAGCTTTAGGCAGCATGCTTTTCCTGTACCATATAATTTGGAGAATTCCCTCTCAGTAAGCATGGCTGGGAACTCTGGCACGTGAGCCACTTTGCACAGTATCTCCTTTCTGCAGGGTCTCATCCAGGGCAGTGGCTCCAGCAAGCAGAGTCTGCATTTTGACAGGGTTGTTCTGCTCCTGCACACCAACACCTAATCCAGCTCTGCTGCCTTTTTGTCAAACCCTCGCTGTATCTGCAGGCACAGCACAGCTCCCAGACCTCTATTTACAAGTCACACCTTCTTCACTGCCAGAAGGGGAATTACTTTTTTCCAACAACAATAAACACCATTTATTGAATAGTGAATACAGTTATCAATGTTGGCTAGCCTTGGCTGCTCAGGAATAAAGACAAGGAGCTTTCACACACACAAGTAGGAGGTCCAGTCCTGACTATGCTGTTGAGAGGGTACAAAGCTAAAAAGCATCCTCAGAAACATCCACAATCAGCTGAGCTTGTTCTTGCTGTCAAAGGCTAAATTTCCCTATTTATGATATTCAGCATGAATGTCTTATTTTTCTATAAAGTGTGACATTTGAATTTCTCTATTATAATTTTACAAGTAGCCTCCTGTGTCAGTCAATGGAAAACTATTAACAAAATAACTGCTTCAAAATCAGGCAAAAATAATACAGGTCAAAGCCCAAGAAAATAGGCTATATCATTGCTACAATAATAATTAGACTTGTATTGCAAAATACCCCATGTTTTTAATTTTCCCTTGACAGTGTTAAAAAATGTATGCAGTTGTCCTTCTGTACATGGGACACGGCTGATGGGACACAGAAGTACCCCAAAGCAGCCCACAGCTTAACATTCTAAAGCAGCATAAATACAAAGAAGAAACTGCTACCTTCATTATCCTCAAATAACTGAGGAAGAAGAGCATTTAAGCAGTACCAGAGAGGCTGCAAAGTTTTCTTTTCTCACTCTAACATCCCCAGCTTCATGGTCAGAAGTGGGAAAGGGAAGACCACAAGGAACTGGGTTAGTCATGACCACATTACTGGTGGGCTGTCACTCTCCATGGGATGACTTTTCAGTGCATTAGAGGCATTTCTAAATTAAAGCTAGACTTTTAACACCAAAGACTTCTACACACTCCATTTTATTGATGAAAAAATCCCAGCCCATAATGCCAAGGCAAAGAAATCTGGTCTTCTTTCTCCAGGCATTTCCTTTTTCTCCTGGCATTTTCTTGTTACTTCAGTTGCTTTTTATTGTTTTTCACTTTCTTTACCACTGAACTTGTCCGCCCTGCACCTGGACTGGACTGAGCAGACCCATCCTGCAGTCAATCACAGCAAGTCACTCAACTCAAAAGGTAAATGGTTAGGCCCACATTAGAGGTCAGGAATGAGTAAGTACTGCCCTGAAGGGTTTTGTATCTGAACACAGGTGAGCGTTTGTCTTACTGGGAAGCTGCTTTAATTCATTGTTCTCAGCTAAATAAACTAAAGAACATAAGCAAGCCATGGACATGCTGAAGTGCAGGAATCTCCAGCACGTAACAGAGTGGCCAGCACACAAAATCACAATAACTAATTCAAGTGCTTAGACATTGTCAGCTGAAAATAACTATATCATTACACTTTATTATTTAGAGGTTTTGAGTGCTCTAGTCAGACAACTAATTTAATCTGATCACTTCTCATGGGTAAAGCTGAGGCTCTGGACCAAGACGACGACAACAACCTCCATGACAATAGAGGAGAAGTGTTTTATACCCTCCTGCTTAAAACACCTCGCAGGGCACAGACACAAGTCCTTTGTCCAACACACAAGTTACAGGCTAGTGTTGATCATCCAACTAAATGAGATGAGCAAATCATCTTCAGCCAAATCAGATCTCCTCATTGCAGGAACGGATTTACCAGCTTTGTCCCTGCAGCCAAATGGCACATCTGACATCATCCAGCCTGAGCAGAATGATCAGATGCACTCTCGCATGACACCAGTTCAGTCAGGCTCTTCTCAGGTGAAAATCTGGGTTAATTTCAGGGGTCAACACCTGAGCTCAGGGCAGCAAACACTGCACAGGGCAGCTTTCACACACAGTCTCCTGTGGCAGAGGAAACTTATTTCCTTTACCTGAACGGAGGGAATAAACCCCCACTATGGCCAGCAGATTTCACAGTCCTTAATACACGTGATGGGCTGGACTGAGAAGTAGGGAACAGCCAGCCAGGGGTGTTTGACTCTGGATCTTTTCCTAGCACTGCCAGACACTAACTGCTACACCTCAAAGCTCTGGGTCTTTGTCCTGTCCCTGGTGGAGCAATGGGATTGCGTAAGCAGTGAGGACCAGGCAGTGGAGGACTCTGCTGAGCCTCAACACTTGTTTCTACACATGGACCCATCACACACTTCTGCACCATAAATCTCCCTTGTCAGTCACACCAAACCTCCCAGGAGGAGAAGCAGCCAGGCTGTCAGTTACTGTCCAGCTTTCCCTCTCCCCACGGGTGCCTGCACACCTGCAGGAAAGAGGGATGGACACACTTAACCTTCCCAGAACTAGGCAGCAAAACTGTGATCTTTCCAATGTGGATGAGTCACTTCCAACTGGGTTATTAAGTTATTACATTGTATTATTATATTAACGTCATTGCCATTTTCAGGAGAAGATAAACCTAATTTTAATCTGCTCTTAATTGAAAGCTTATCAAGAGACTGGCTCCATCCCTACACAGTCAGACAACTTTTTTTTCTTCTGCTTCCCTTCCCCCTCTCCATACATTGCACTCTATGCCGATGAAAAGAAACATCTCTATTCATTAGAGAAAAATCAGCTTGGAGTCGATCAGGCCTGTTAACCTACAGCCTGGGCTGTTATCACAGAGCAGACCTTTACTCACAACAAAAAAACTGTTGGGGGCGGCAGTTTGGCAGCCTGTTGCAGGGGATTTGCTGCTCATTTTTATGTTGAGGTACTTGACAGTTTCCATTAGAGGACGTGAGAATATTAAAGATATTTGAGCAGCTCTGGAAGAAAGTTAAGTATATAATGCAAGTTGACTGTGCAGATTTTAATTACAGATTCCCCCAAAAATCCATAGAAACTCTGATTAAACTCCTAATTACTTTTAAAGAAGTGAATAAGCGGTCAATAAGATGAACAGCAGCCTCTCTTCTTCTTTCTTTTTCTTTCTTCTTCTTCTGAGCAAGCTCTACAGTGATAGCAACTGCAGATGTATTATCCCAGGCAAGTTAACAGAAGACCAAGGAGGAAACATTTCTCTAAAGACTCCTTCGAAAGACCTTTTTGTGACATCTTCAATACCAAGGCTGGCCCTGAAATCAATCAGGTCACGGTGATTTACATCAGCAAAGGATGTGCCTGTTGCCTCCAGCTGTGACTTCATGTCGCAGGATTACATTGGCTTTTCCAGCAGAGCTCTGCCTCCCCACACAAGCAGTGCTGGCCTCCAGGGAGCTGTGGTGGAGTCTCACACCTTGTCCAGGTTAGGGAGGTGATGCTCAGAGAGATGTGGGTCTTGTCCCAGGGGCCGGTGCTTTACAAACAGCCTTCCTAAACATGTCACGTAACCATGCTGAGCAGCTTCACTAATCCCCTCTCTGTCAGGCCATGGAGCTGGCAGCACATCTCCCCTGAGAGCAGCAGTCCAAGATCACGACTCAGTCAAAACTACTATTGCCACATCTGAATATGTGGTGCCTCTGTGCTAAGCAGAGCACCAGCTCCTGGCGTACAGAAATACTCTTATTCCAAGGGGACTTCTTACTGGGTGGGGAGAAACTTCTCAGCCCCAGACCTGCGGGCCATGTTTCAGCCCCTCCAACCAGGCCCAGCCCTGCAAAGTGGATGCACCTGATATCCACGCTCATTCTGAAAAACAAAAACTGTTTCCCAGCAAGATGTTTTAGTGCCTCCTCAGAACTTGCTCAAATCTGCTGGACTTGCAAAGAAACTTTTTTCTTCTGAGCTTAGCTGAGACCCACAGAAAACTACAACCCATGTTCCTCACCCCCATGAGCATCATCCCTCTCTTTTATAGCAGTTTCTGGCTCTCACTTAGCCAGAGCTTTGCTCCAGCTGTGCCAGAGCAGGACAAGCCCTGCTCACTCTCTCTGGGCACAACAGGGCTAAAAACAGTTAAAAAGAAATATCTCCCCTAAAGTAATTCAAATTCTGAAGGTGGGACTCACTCTGAGATGGTGTACAGCAGCAAGACATGCTGTGCAAGCAGTGATTGTCCCCAAGGCACAGCCATGCTTCATCTTCCTGTCTTCTCTCCAAGCCATTATTGTTTATTTTGCTGTCTCCAATGCCCATAACTTTAACCCTGCAAATAACTTTCATTTCCCTGTCACAGGAAGGAGAATGAGAGTGCTTCTAGGAGAACAGCATCTGTGCCTCTGTGTGAAGACCCTCATTCTCTATCTGTATCACCACACTCTGCCTCTCACATGATTTTTTTACATTTTCCCCACAGAGAAGACTCACAGTTACCAAAATCCCCTCTTATACCTCTGCCAGATATTTTCTAGCTAATGGACACATTTGTGAAGCACCTCCCAGCTGCTGAGGGGCAGTAACCACCAATCTCTCCATCCCTGCCCATTATATTCCATGATGTGGCTGGAACTGTCCTCACTGTATCTAACTGCCCAGGTCCCATATTTTTATCTTTCACAAGCCTTTCAGACTAGTCTCCAGATATGGAGAGATCATAACCAGAGGATGCAGATTCCCTCTGGTAGATTTGTTGGCTCAAGATGACTAAAGCTGTATTGTGCTCTGTGTACAGCACCTGGGAGAGCAGGGCTCAATGCTGGCTTGGAGCTCTCAAGGCTTTTGCCATAGAATTAATTTTGACAGAAGAAACATGACCAAAATAGTAAGGCTATAGGGCATGGACATCCAAAGACTGATTTGGTTTTTTTGGAAGAGAGCTTCAGTGGGGCCTTCAAAGGGAGAAAAATACCCTAAGAGGACATTTGCATTAGAAAGAGAAGGAGATTTTGAGGTGCATTGGAGAGTTCAGTCAATTCCTAAGCCTTGATCCAGGTAGATGGGAGGAAGAGAAAGAAGCTTGGAAATGGAAGGAGGGAAGGAGCTTGCTCTGCAACCAAAGCTGTGCAATAAGGCATATGTGGTTTCCAGTGACAGTGTGAGAATTTACAGTATAATAAAGATATATATGGCCATTTGGAACAAGCTATTTCTAACATAAAATGGCTCTGTCCCCAGGAATTTGTAGAGAACACTATTTCCAGACATATAACTGAGCATATTATTTACTCACTGTAAAAGCCAGATAAATGGCCAGGCTCCAGAAGGGTGTGAGGCAACAGTAGTTGTTCATTGACAGATGAATGGAAGGAGGTGTGAGTGTGACAGAGAACATCAGGATACTGGGAACTATACCAACAGCTTTCACAAGTCACTGCAACAGGTGTATCTGCTTGTTCCTCAGAAAGGTGAGGCCACTTCAAGGCCCTCATGAGAAGGCAGGGTACCAACGTACAGGAGAAACGTAATTTTTCCTCTGAAGCAGCACTGAGAAATGAGAAGTCTGAGGCTAACAAGTCCAGAAAGCACGAGGGTCTGAACCCTCCCTACTATAAGAGTAGGCTCTTATACAGCAGCATACAAGCAATCGCTTGAGGATCTCAGCCACGGATCTCCAGCTAGATCCCACATCGGTCAGTTCAGGTGTGGGAGAGACAACAGCCAAAGCTCAGCCTCTGCCCTGCTTCCCACGAGCCCAAGGCCAGACTGGCCTGAGACAGGTCCCCCTCAGTGCCGAGAGTTACTGGCTCCTTTCCAGCTAGATGGAAATGCCTGAATGGCATTCTATGGGGTTCAGAGTTGACAGTTCCAGATCCCAGTTCCTCACCCCAAGAGACCCTATGGCATACTGGTGTTCAAAGCAAAATGATGTTGCAGGTTTCCTTGTCTCACAAGCAGACCATAAACTTCAAAGCATTTCCCAGGAAATGTGATGGACACATCAGCTGGGAATTTCCTTCCAAAGCAAACACAAAGGAAGAGAGTCTGAAAATGAGGGGAGGTATAGAGCAGTATCTTTTGGCCTGCCAGCAGACAAGCAAAAAGTAGGGCTATCCCAGAAATAGGGAATTCTGCAGTTTAGCAGCTCTCCTGCAATTGTGTTTAGCATATTGACAGTTTTGCCTCAACTCCTAAAACAGGTGAACATTCAACACAATCTTAAGCATTTTCCTCCCCATCTCCTTGCCTTTCACACTCCATCACAATGTCATGTGTAGGCAATACCAAGTTCAGTTAGATCTCGTAGGCAAGGCCTGCATCATTTCCATAATTGTTAAGTGTTCAGACTGTCATAGCAGTTACAAGCAGAGACCCACAGGACTGCCCAGACAGGTGATGGGGTCTTGACTCAAGATTTCAGCTCATCGGCAAGTTGCTGTAATAATGAAAATAATCTCTCATGTGTGTTAGGCTATGAAAGGGTTGTAAAATTGGGTTTACATTCTTCAGCACAAAGCCATGCCATCACAGTAGCGCAGGGGACCGTGAAGGCTGAATATTCTTGTACTCCTGCTGCCACCTAAAGGAAATGCCTCAAAAATGTTCTGAAATATCTGGGAATAAACATGTTCTGAAATATTCTGAAATAATGCAGGCTAGAGTGGGCTTTTAGCTGAAGAAGGATCCATTTGGGAAAAGGAGTATTACAAGCAGGATATTTTTGTCTCCAGGAATCAGCTCCAGCATGCTGGCAGATTTTCAACAACCATGATGTCAAGTGGATGGGATCAGGGAACTTCTGCTGTCTGCAGAGGACTCCAGCTCTGACCATCCTGATGGCCATTGTCTAAGACCACAGATGAGAGGTTTGTATATGGGAGCAATATCTCTCATTATATGAGCTGACCTAAACAGAAAACCAAAACAGATTTAGGATCATAAAAAAATTGTCTTCAAATCATTTAGGGCTAAACAAAAATACCACCAGTTCTTGTTCAATGGATCCTTCTGAAACAGTTTTCTTAAAGGCACCTGACTCCTCTGTTTGAATTCTTCCCATTATTCAGGGGAGACACCAGGTCCTTTGGTGCTTTTGAAGAGATGGGTGACCAGGCCAGGCCAGCTTTAGAAATCTGACACCATGTCCTCTTTGGGCCAGGTGTTCCTGATGTTGGCTGCCTACGTAACTCACCTGGATGAATCCATTCCTTTGGGATTTGTTTGCTAGAATTGGGTATGCTCCAATGGTATTGGTGGTAGCTGGGCAAAGGGGAGATGTCTAAGAGGAAATGTTCCCATATTGTGCACAAAATAGCAATAACTTTGTTCAAGCGTCTATGCTGACTAAATGCCCAACACCAGAAGTTTTGTACAGTCAGCACTAGTGAGCCCAGGGAAATACTAAACTGCCTCGTAAACTGGAAGCCAAGTGGAAGTATTACTTAAATGCTCAAAAAGTATAATGTGCTGCTGCAGATCAATGAATAGCCTTATTAAATAGAGGGAACATTACTACATGAGTTATGAAACTGGCTTTACAGCTTTAACTGTGGAGTTCACATTTTAATAACCTTCTGCTTAAGGGGTATGAGAATGGAGCCTCTTTAGTTTTCCCCATGTATATGGGCACGAGGGCACGCATCAAAAACATGCATCTGGCATTCAGAGTGTTCGAGTAGAGAAATTTCATTGTCATGTATCAGAGGGCAGGAGCACTCCTCATGAACAGGATGGAACCTCCCCCTCAGGACACTGGTGAAACCTCTCCAGTCCAGGATGATTAAGTAGATGCTTCCAGATATATCCATATGAAATGATATGTTCGTCAAGATCAGGCAGCAGTGCATAAGCTTCAGTGCACAGTACACTCTGATGAATCATTCCATGACATGAATATGTGGCAAATTTATTACCTTCCCCACGTATTTACTTTTTGGGATGAGTGAACACTGTGTTGTCCTTATTTCACAGTAAGTTAAGCTGAATGCATATGCATTAAGCAATTTGCCCCGAACTATCATATTGCGATGCGTCATTTGATGAAAGCTGCTGTTTCCTGGTGTTACTCAGGAAGCCATTTGACTCCCAGCCTGTGACTAATGTCTTGCCTGAGCAGTCTTGTCAGGAGATGTGATTTCTACATATGCTTTCCTTCTCCACATGTTCCACAGAAACTGCATCTACCCACTTTGGCCTAATACTTTCCCCATTTATCCTCACTAGGGAAATTTAGCTTCTCTTTAAAGTGGAAGGAAGAAGCTATCTAGGGCACCAGGCATAGATGGATATGACATTTTAATTAAATGTTCTGAAAATGCTGAGGAATTGGGAATGGAAGACAATATGGATTATTTTGAAAACGAGAATGAAAAAAAAATAACATTCCCTTCAAAAGGACCATCTCCTTGTGATGCCTGTCTTGCTTTTACTCCCAGACTGCACCTCAGGTCCAGGATTCCTATGAATCCTCAAAATAAAGACAGCACAGAAACGATGATGTGCCCTACTCCAAGGCATACTGCAGCATTAACTTCACAGCCAGAAGTCCTCATGACTGATGTCAGAATATGCTTGATATCAGAAGACGGAAGCTAACAAGGAAATCAGAATGATGGGATTTTATCTTACCATTTAATTCCTCAACTGCTCAAACTGGAAAGTACTTTTTTTCCTTCAGTACTCCGCTGTTTCCTACAGAATAAAAGAATTCCCAGAGTCTTTAAGCATAGAGGCAGTCAGATAACTCCCACTAAGTAGCTCTGGAAGTGTGACCACAGGCGTGGGACGCCTCTCATATACCTGTAGCTAAACAAAAGCGACACCTGTAGTCTAACCCAATGAGACTCACTCTCACTGAGATAGTTCTTCTAGTCAGTGGAAGGAGACCAACTCTTCTGGCAGGCAATTTACCTGCTCATCTCCAACCCTTTCCTTGGGAAGAGAGGAAGTCTTCTCAGCCTATCATTAGATGACTTGCAGGGAGGGGAGCAAACCTCTGCCCCAGAAGATTCAGGAGGCCGCATGCCGAAGTCCTGCACAAATACAAGCACGGGGAACTACTCAAAACACTCCTCATTTCTGTTTTTGTCTCTTCCAGCAAGACAAAGAAAATATACACATTAATAATCAAGAATAGAAAATCACACACATACCCCCTCTCTGAGACAGGAGCATGCATTTCATATTCTAACCATCCAAAATGTGTCCCTGAAGCCTTAGGGTATCATTTACTTCCCAGACAACTGAAATTAATTTTGCTTGTAACTTCTTATGAAACAGTCTCTCTAATACTTTGATACACTGTGTTCTTACCTATATCTATTAATTTTTGCAATGGTACCCAGGGAAAAAGGCAAATGGGTTTCCGTGGCATACTTTTGTTCTGAAAACAAAAGAATCCTGGAGTTCTCAGCACCATTCTCCTCTCCAAAGCCAAAGTCCTCACTGCCTCTTGTTGTTATGCCAGAATCATATACACTCCACTTGTGTGTAGTGCCCTTATGTATTATTTGGTTGTGGTCTCCCTCACTTTAAGGCAAGCTTTTGTGTTTCAAAGTTCCAGCAACAAAGCAGAGCAATACTTTGCACAGGACATGCTATGCAGATGCCAACTTCTGTAGGGCCTTAAAAGCATATCTGTAGCTTTTGCACACCAGGAAGATGAAGTCATACTGACATAGTTTTTTTGCCTTTAAGGAGAAGATGTAATTGTTCCTCAGGATCTTTGCTTCTCTGAATAACCTCACAGCATTTCAACTATCAGGCCTTTCCTTCAATGGAAAGTCGTCCTGCTGGGTCGCTTACCATTGTTACTGCCACAGACAAAAAAGCAAGATGGGAACTTGGGTGACAGGTCAGGGACACAGAGAGCACTTCGTTTTACCTTGGCAATGTGAAGGACTTTTGTCCTTTGTGACTTTTATTTTCACATTTAAAACATGTTGCCTGTAGAGATGTTCCCTTTCTGTTAGCAGTCCCAAGTCCATCTGAAGAATTGCACACATAATCAATGACGTCAAATATAAAAGGGACCCGTGAAGCAGAACAAACTAAAGTGAGGATTCATGCTTGCTTTGAGAGACCTTGATCTACGGAACACCCTAGTATCCATCTCCATCAGTCATGAATTTCCTGAGTTCTTCCCAGCTTTAGTGCAATACTGGAATATCTTTAGATTTTTTTCAAACTTAGACATTTAAGTTCTGAAAAGGGTCCATGTAGAGAGACCAGTGTTAAGCTCCACATGCCTTAGAGAACCCAGTCAAATCCACCCCTCTGCATTCACTGACCTGGCACTGGACTTTCTGCAGATACAAGCCTAAAAATGAGAGATAACAGCTCTCCTAGTACTACCAGAGGGGCATGTTTCTTATCTGCAAGCAGGAGACATCTGCAGGCCAAGCTCCACTGTGGTAAATGCCAAACAGGTCTAACAAGAGTCAAAGTTAGTACTTGAAATAACAATAGACCACAGAAAAGGAAAGGAACAGCAGGGCCTTTGGAGCATCAAGGGCAGACAGTTTGGGAGGCAGAGAGTTTGGGGGGCAGAGAAACCCAGGCTCTGCCTCTGGATGCTCTCACACATGCAAAGGTTTATGGGCAGCTCTATAAAATTACTATTTCACCTTTTGTGAACTCAGTGCTAATTACAGGAGTCTAGACTAGGAGCAAAACCTGAGGCATTAGAGGCCAGTGTGTTTAGGCCAGAAGGTAAAGAGGAGTACAAGCAATAAAGAGAATTGTATTAAAGATATGAACTACCTGCAAGGGGACTAGAAGACCTAAAAAAAAATAAAAAATAAAAAAAAAAAAAAAAAGGTGAAGTGAGTTAGGAGGATTATTAAGGAATCAGAAAGAGCTATTGAGTACCAGACTTAAAGAGAGGTTCCCAGGAAGCATAATGCACTATGGCCAAGTCTGTACCAGATAGAGAGTAAACAAGACAATTACTCCACTAAAAATGTTAGGGATGAACTGGAGTCAGCAGGTGATGAAATGGAGGAATTTATGAAGCAATTTTTTTAGTTTCTGCCTCTTTGCAGTGAGGGAGGATCCAATGCCATGACAGAAACAATGTATCTGTGAGGGAGAGAAATAAATAAGTTCAGATAGCCACAAAAGTGGTGCTGGAAAATATAGGGCATTCACCATTGCCAGATACATGAAACACCCACTTAAAAAAGAAAATGCACCTAACAGCTGTGTGGGAAACGGAAATAACAGCCAGAGAGCATCCGATCTAAGGAAGCCAACAGTGCTAGCAAAGGAATACAGTGTATTAGCACAGCACTGAGATACTCAAGCAGGACCAGGCGAACCAGCACGCAAGCAGAACCCTGACATCCCCACGACTATGAGCCTGCGGCAGCTACCCTGTGAAGCTCCACTTCATCAGGCCCTGCAGAGCTTCAAGGCATGGAAGATCCATGTACACACCGGAAGAATGGCAGATCCAGAGCACAAAGGAATTTGGCAATCTGCTTTGATGTAGCGCAGACAAACGGGCGAAGTCTTATCCCCATACTTCATTACAATATTCAAGTAGGAAAAAATTATGTGCTTCAGATATGAGTGGAAGCCTTAAGTAGGACAGCCAGAAGGCTCATGCCATAGCCTTTAGCTGGAACTCTGAGGACCTGTCATTAGCTCTGCACACAAGCCAGAGCAGACACTGGGCATTCATTGTACTTGGTTCTCTCCACTCACAGCGAGGAACAAGACTGCAAAGGTGGAAGAGGAGAAACTGAGACATAAAGTATTACAGAGGCTTGGCTTCTTCCTTCACAGACGTCCATGGCACAAATGGCAATTCCTTATAAATCAGTAACAACTCCAGTCAAGCCAGTGCAATTACTAGAATTAAAAGGCAATCCAATCCGTTTGACTTTTACATTAGCCCTCAAAAATCCCCATTTCAGATGGAAAGAAGATTTGCAAGGAAAACAGACAAAGTACACATAATAGCTATATTTCACCTTTTCCTTAAACTCCTGACGTGGGTGGTAAGCACAGGCATGGGGGAGTGATGATACTAAAACACCAGACTATGTGCAAACAAAATACACCACTCCTGCTCTAACAAATGCTTGTGCATAGAGTGAGTTCTACAGAGCAACACTGTCCTCATAAAAGTGTCCAGAAAGGAAGAAGTGCAAAAATTCTAAGGTCTGATCCTGACACACACACTTTGTACCTTATCTCGCGTAATGCTTGTATTCCCACAGACATATACACAAGATTTTTCCTTAGAAACAAGGCATAATTGTTTTTCAGATTATTTCTCAAATGTGAGTAGTCCCACACTCACTAAAAGTAGGGGGTACACTTTCAGGTTTATGTGATCAGTTAGGGAATAAATGCCCAATGCTGTCATGCCTATTTGGTAGCTAGTTCACTTCTCCTGACCCACAGTTAGCCCTTAATTAGTCCTTAACTGGTCATCAACTGCAGTGATTAATAAGGTGAATTGCCACTCAGGAGACCTAATTTCCCTCCTGCTTCTTCTGTTGTGTTGATATGGATAGTAAATTCTTTATACTAAGGATGGTATAGAGTGCATCCACCTATTCCTGGGTTACGTACCCTATTTCCATGGCAGTGCTGTTCGGGCTCAGTTCTCCAGGACAAATGAATGTTTTAAATTATATTTCCCATAAGTATTAGCTCAAGGGACTGTATATGGCAAATTTACAACTCTTTCCATTTGTCTACAGAAAGATGAGGAGCATGACTGCTTGTAAATAACAGGCCTGAGGATATAAATCGTCTCTCTGCTTCCATCCCTCTGTCCCAGAGACTCTGAAGCCAAAAACACAGTTCATTACCACTTAGTTGTTTTTTGGCCAAGTTTCAAATAGCATAAATGTGATTCTTCATGTGACGGATGAGGACCAGTTCAGCTTTGTGCTGTGCATGGCAGCAGAGTTCATGGTGGCTGAAAGAGAGCCTTCACAGGTTCTGCAGGTGCCCAGGAGAGCTCAAGAGACTGACACAAGAGGGGAAGAGACAGTCAGCCTAAATGAAGTTATTGTCCTGTCTTTTCTTCCGAGCTCTGCAGCGCCAGGACCTTGCCCAAGGGGTAAGACGAAGCCATGGCACCAGACAGAAATCACTGGCATCACAAGTCTGAGGGATCCAGAACAGCAAGACTCACATCCAGCTGTATCACAGGTTCCTATTCGATCACAGACATGACCTTCCCCTCCATTCCTCCTTCTGTGGTGACAGCTGTGCAACTTTTACCTCCTTCCCAAAGGCACTGAGGCTTAGCACATTGATTTGTGGCGGGAAGAGGGCAGAGCAGACACCATTCCAAGTGCAAAGCAGTGTCTGGCAGGTGCAGGTAACCAGCTGAGTGATGGGTGCTATAGGAACACTTGCAAGTAAATAATAAATCTGTCTGGGCTGTGATGCACACTGCACAGCAACTAATGTTTCCCTCTGCAGAGATGATGCTGAAGAACAGCGTCTGGCTGCATGCTCAGCGGCGACCTGCCCCTGAACATGGGATGGCTGTGCGGGGCCCCACCACACTACCCTGACTTTGAAGAATATTACAGTAGCTTTAAAGCTCTCAGATATTAAGAGATCATTACTCACTGTCTCCTCGGAGCTGATGGAGTCCTTGCCCTGCATGTTCTCCATTTAACAAATGTCACTGTTTTACAACACACTCCGCTGAGGAACAGAGGAATCTTCCAGTTCAAATGGAACTGCGACAGATTTAAATAGCCAAGAGAGCTTTGCGCTTGCTTGGGAGCAAAGCAGCTCTGCAGCCTCAGATCAGGGTAACAAGCCCTGAGAGAAACTGCCCTGAGCAGAAGGGCTTTTGCTGGCAAACCCTGCCCTCTCTTGCAGCCAGTTACAGGCTGCACAGAAGACCCAGCAGTGAGGCTGAGGTGTGTCCAACACCATGCAGGAAGCCTGCAGCAAATTTAGGGCTCACATACTCCAGCTCCTGCTCAGCTGACCAGCATCATGTGGGATGAGCTCTGGATAGGTACTGCAGTCAAGCCTCCGAGATTGGAGCTGAGAGAGATCTTCCCATCTGGGCAGCTCTGGCTCAACCACGCTGCTGTTTCTACTTCCATGCAGTGGGTGACTGAGTCGATATCGAATCATCACCGTTTGTAGCAAATATGAATGCTTCCCCCATACTAACCCAGGAGAGAAGGTGAAACCCTACAAATTTAGTCAATAGTAATCACGAACCTACATACCAGTAACGTTGCAAAGGACAACTAATAATTGTACTCCTGTTAATACAGAAAAAATAGTTTTATCATAGCTAAGTACTTTCTTTAAAATCTAAATTCAACAAGGATAAAATGGCACAGAAAATCTACAGTATCATAAAAACTTCCATTCCAGTGCACAATGGATTTAATACCATTATCTAAAGATAGTATGTGTTCCTTTTCTTCTGAAATCATCCATTTCTCATCTATGGTTAATTACTTTATATGAGAGATGCTTAAAAGTTATTTCCCCCATGTGGAAAACTTGGATGAAAATGAGAACATTCTGCTTTAGAATCAAAATCCTCAGTAGAAAACTTGGGTTTTTTTCTTTTTCCTCATCTGCTCACAGCACTGTATTAAAAGTTTTGAGTTTTGGTTTTCTATAAATATCAGCTTCTAAGGCTTTTTTTTTTTTCCCCAAAAAAAGCAAATGTCCTCCATGATTTGCTGTTTTCTATTTCAAAACTAGAATTTTGTCGGCATTAGGTCTAACCATGCATTGTGCTGGTCTCAGTGCTACCATAGCTGGCTGATAACCAAAAGAACTCAGAATTGCTGACAGACACTTTCGTTTTAGTGCTCTGACACTGTGCCTTGCACCAATACCCTGGGTTGTGCTCATTGGAACAAGCACTGTGGAGGGGAGATGGATTTGCAGAATTCGACTCAGGGACAAGGGTACACAGTATTTTTTTGAACACATCTCCTTGTCCCGTCAGTATTGTGCCAGAGGCGTTTTGGCAGTCCTCAGTACTGGTTTCCGGAGGCAGAGTGATTCTCTGCAACCACAGCAGAAGGAGAATTTTTCACCTCTTACCCTAGAACCAAACAACCTTCCCCTGGGCCTTAGCAGACCCACTCACTTGTGAAATGGTTATGCAAAAGGGGCCCAAAAGGCAGGAGGAACTTGGATGCTATTCCAGCTCTAATGTAATAACAGAGGTGCTGCTCAGGAGTGATGTACTCTGTGTCCCTCAGTCCCTCCAAGATCCCAATTAATACGATTCCATTAACTTCAAAAGGTGTGCTAAGTAGTAATGCACTGGGCCATTAATTCTGACAACGTCAGCATGCTCTTGCTGTGACATTTGCCTTAATTAGTCTTATAACCCACTACCTTGACTGCAAGCTTCATAGCTAATAATTCACACCCAAGTCCCCTGTAAACAGAACTCTGGGTGCTCTCTGCTAGAAACTGCATATGGTAAAAAAAGGCACAGGGGTACAGGATTTAAAATGTAAGAGAAAAGAAAAGGAGTTTAAAAAGTGTTGCCTGAGTTATTGCATCTCTTTGAGCCTCAGTTACCCCCAGGAGTCTGTTAGGCTCCAAAACTGACCATTTATGATGTTCTTCAGAGATCCACCAAAAGCAATAGACTCAAGAAAGTGTCTCTGGATGGCTTTAGTCTGTAGCAAACGCTAGGCATTCTGTAAAATCTTTATATGGGTTAGACTGAGCTCAAAAGGATTTGGTCCCTTGAAAACGAGAAGCAAGGTTCCCACCTACCCTGAAAACAGCCCTTGAACTACTCAGACTGCTGCCAGAAATCCATATGATATGTGTGACTTTGGTTCTGCCTTGGTGGGAACAAGGTAATCCCTGAGGAGACAACCCTTAGGGGGTATTTTCAGTTTAGAATGGGGCAAGTACGCCTCCTATGCCACAGGAGGACATAGACCTGAAAGAGGAAAAATAGAAACTATGCCAACTTTCCCATAATTTCTTAGCTTCTGCTATAATTTAAAACAAAAAATTCTTACAGCAGGGAAGTGATGTTAAATGGTACCCAAGAACACCATTGTAATAAGAAATAGGTGAGAACCACTGACACACAGGGGAACAAGCAGCCAAGGCCTGTCCAGCCACCAGGCACCCATGTACATGGCCTTCACAGTCATCTCCTGCAAAAACAGCAGCCAGAACTCCCATCTTACTACAAAAACAATTTCCACAGGCCAAAGGATCAGGATACCTACCTTCACGCTAGGATCCCTTAGACATATGAGCTTAGCTAACTTCCCCCCACAACTTCTAAAACTTGAAAAGTACTAAGCACGGAAAACAGTCAGTAAAGCAAACGCCAATCTAGGCAGCATTTTCTGAATGAGCCAACTGCAAGAAACTTAGGAGAGAAAGAGCTGATGATGTCCCATAACATCCAAGCTCTTGAGACAGATACAGTTTGGCCAGAAGTCTTTGAAGGTCAAGTCTCCCAGAACATACAGTGTTGCTAAAGGGCCAGATCTCAAGGTGTGCTGGCAAGGTACCATCACAAGAGGACAATGATGCCAGTGGGTATGAGCCAAACAGTCATGCAGAAAGGTGTAAGCTGATGGAAGGGCATGGATATTGAGTAAAGATAGGAAACATAAACAAAAGATATCATCTCCTTCAAAGATGGTCTGTTTGGGATTGACTCCAGAAAGTGACAGAGGTTGGGATGCACAGCGTGTCTCCTAAATGCTCTCTCATCCTCCACCCAGACACCACGGATTTTCCTGGTAACACTCCCTCTTGTAGCTAAATGAGATAACACCGATGGCTGAGAGATGCCAAAAATGTTGTTCCCAGATCACTAATTCCTTGTTTTTCCCACTAAGACTGCCAAGAAGGGAGGCACTGGCTGCCAGTTAGAGTTTCTGAAGGCAAAACTACTTCAGAAAGAATGCAGATGAGACCAAACAATTCATTTCCCCCCAGGACTTCACTTCCATCACCAGGGAGGAAAACATAATCCAACTCTGCAGGCCTTTGACATTGAAGTCTGAGGATCCCAGTCTGATCTCTATTATACTCATGTAAATCAAGGCCTGCTTGTGCCACAGAGTCAGTGACATTTCACCACTGCAGTATTAATAAGGCCCCAGGTATCACTTTCCCTGATGTGCATTCTGAAAGGAGACGGAAGATACCTTGATTCAATTCACTGACGTTTTCTTTACATGTGAGACTAGGCCAATTGCTAAGAGAAAGTAAGAAAAAGTCTTGATGTCAAAGAGGAGGTCTGTGCTGGTGCAGGACCTGGAGCAGGTCTCCCCCATTCTAGGCCAGTGAAAATTCACTGGATGAGTGGTTAAGAGAAATGAGTAATGACATCAGTTCCCATCTCCCACCTCTTTGCCATAGCACTTGGATTTCACATTACCAGCGCAGTCTCCTGCCTTCCCTCCAGTTTCATGACCTATGAATGACATGGAGGGAACATAGCAATGCTTGGAATCTGGCCCAGCAATCCTGCACTTCTCCCCACATAGCACACAACCCCAGCACATGAGCTCATCGCTCATGGAGTGTTTGGACTGGGGCAGCATCCACCCCACCAGACTGACACCCCCCCGCACACCAGCATCCTTCCTCCTTCCCACCAAGACTCTGAGAGCCTCAGTGATTCTGGTCATTCTCCAGCTTTCTGCTAGAAACAGACTGAGGAACAGACCAGAAAAAAACACTTGCTTGAACCACACTGAGTGTTTTGTTTTGACAAAGCGTATGGGTTTTGCAACCACCAAGAGATCAGTCATAAATATCCATTCCCACTAATGCAGTCATGAGCAGTTACTCTCAGTGGATCTGAAAAGCAATACAAGACATAGGCCATCAGCAGGTTAAATGAAAAATAAGGAAAAGACATGGGCATAATTCAAATTATTGCTCCAATCCCACTGTGTTCAGTGCCAGAAACAACTCAAACAGAGGTTCAAGCCACAGGATTTCCAAACAGCTCCCTGACCCCTCGCACTTTAGGAAGGCTGAGACTGTCTTCTGTGGCTTGACTTTCAGTGCCAAATTTTTTTTTTCTCAGGGGTTCGTCCAAGTCTGTGGACTGTGAAGCCTGCAGGATACAAAAATCTGCTAAAAACCACTCTACCTCTCCTCTCAAATGCCAGGCCCATTTCCCAGTGGGGCAGGTCATTTAATGCTCCTCATGCTTAAAGAGAAAGTGTTGTGCAGTTTTGTTAAACTTCTCCTTCTACCATCTTCTGCTTGGGAGAGGAGAAAAGTGGAAGCATGTGAGGAGCGCTGGCTCACCTCATTTAATGTGGGACTGACAGGTACCTCAGCATCACCAGTGGGTCAGATCTCTTACGGCTGATTAGAAAAACCTGCAGCAAATATCTATCCAAGCTCAATACCAGCTCCTGGTCAAAACCACCCATAAGCCTCAGGAACCTCCGCCTGGATTATGATGAGGATGGCAAAGGACCAACTATACAATTTTCCACATCTTTCTGGAAAAATCCTATCTGCTGAGAAGAGAGTCACTAAAAAGAAGTGCCACTTGTTTCAGACTCACATAGCCAGCTCTGGAAGATGTTAGCTTTCATATAAATTAGTCACTATGAAACAGAGAACCCAACACTAGGAAAAAAAAAGGAGGAAATAATACGAGAGGTTTTTCTTGGTTCACGACTGGAACAGCTATTGTCATTTAAATTTTATTAGGAAAGATTAAAAGGACCTTGGAGTGAAGCTGCTGTGACGAAGTGGTCCCAGGGTCTCTATAACCATGATTAGCACCATACTGATATGTCAGCCTGACAAAGTTATGATAGTTATTACACTGGCCCTAAAACAGACCCTTCTGCCTGAGGCAAAAAAATAAAAAAATGGGGAAGAAACCTTCAGAATGCAGGAAAACTCAATCCACCTGGGCACAGAGATAGACATTTCCCTCAGCTTTATGGGTTTTTTGGAGTTGACATGAAGTAGACAGTCAATACTGCCAAATCTGTACACGGATGATTCTTCTCATAAATATCTTTGTATTCCAGCCTGTCAGTGAGGTTTGGTGTACGGCCAGTCCACACCTGCCCTCCCCTATGGAAGCAGAGTCCCTAGGACACAGGAAGGAGGAGGATGAGGAGCTTCTTATTGCTTCGTAAGAGTGCCTGCCTCGCTCATCCTGGCTGTTTCTGGCCCTGCAAACAGGCTCTGTGAGGCAGACTTAGCACCTGCTAAGTTGGGCCTCTGGTTTTACACCCATCTCCACCCTCAGCCACAGGAAAGGAACAACAACAAAGGGTCCTTGGGCTGGTGCCATCACTCTGAACTGCTCTGGAGAGAGCAGTTACTTGGAAGTCACAAATGCCTGTATCCACACTGCCAGCCCTCACTGTGCAGGTGCAAATATCTCAATTTCTGCAGGCTGCTACCTCTGAAATCTCTGCCTGCCCTCGAGATACCTTTTGACATGTAACCTACTCACTGACCGTGTTACACCACACACCCAAGCGCTATCTCCAGCCTCAAGAGACGCTGCCTGCACAAGCACAGCTTACAAACAGAAGCATAATGAGCCCTTCTCACCACCTTGAAGCTGAAGGTGAGATCCCTTTTTAATAACAGGGTATTTGGAAGGATTTATAAGCTCTGGTTGTCTCAATACACAAATGACAGCATCAATCAGAGACAGACAGCAGAGGAGGAAAGCAATATGCCTGTTAGGTGAGGGGAATGCTGATGTAAGGCACAGGCAGCCAGGCTGGGACTGCCAGGAGCTGAGGTTTTTGCCTGCACCTTCCCACCTGGCAAGAGGCGTGGAGCTAGCAGTGAAAGAAAAATAGCATTCTGCATCCCAAGCAGGTTTGGCTTGTATTTTAGGACAGACTAAGTCCCTTCGGTTCCATCCCTTCCTGTCCCAGGGACTCTCTACATGCTGCTTACATCAAGCCACAGGACCTCACAGGCCAAAGAAGAGGCTTCTTTCAGGTCTGTTTGCACATCACAGTCCCTCACTGCTGCAGACATAGAGGCAGAGTGCAGACCACTGCTAACTGAAACCCCTGTGATTCCTCTGCTCATTTACAGGCCAAACACACCAGGTAAAATCGATTTCTTATTCAGAGGCTGGAAAACCAGAGGAAGTCAAGTTGCAGTAACTGCATTCCTTAAAGACACCTTGAGGACAGAACAGCACTTAAAGGCAACAACAGGTGGGCAAGCAGACGGTAATCCCACGTTGCCATAAGAACATCCTGAACAATACTGCACACGAACTCAGACAGTCTGGGGCACTAAGTGATCTACCAGTGGAGTCAGCTGGCAACCCACAGTACATCTGCACTGGCTCATCACCCTTTCTGTCCCTACGTACAGGAGGGGGATGGCTGTAGTACCAGTGAGGGAGATATTGTACAAGAACAAGGCAGATGAGGCTCTGAAACAGGGCACAAGTTTGGAGAGACTGTTTGTTTTCACCGTGTTTGATCTGCAAAGCCAAACCGGAAAGGGAGCCTGCCCATCCAGTGGGGCTATTTTAATTCAGATTCACCCAAAGAGACCTTTTAATTTGAGCTGGTCAGGGGTTCAGCTCGCTCGGTGCTCACCTGGTTATTTCACAGATAATACCTAATACAGTTTGAAAGGAAACTTATGTTCACGTATATTCAAAGATTTCTAGCAAGCCTTCTGGGGCATTGTTCCCAGTTTAGAATTTATCTGGAAATGAGAGAAACCTGGAGTTGAGTTGGGAGTTTAATTGTCCTATTCCATTAGATACTGCATGGATATGAACACACTGCACAGTAAATCCTGCATTTCACTCCCATTTTGTTCTACTGAAACAAGTATTGGGTAGAAAATGGGTTACCAACCCAACAGAGATTTTTGCAACTTTGAAAAATCCCATTTTAAAATAAAACAAAGCCTCTCAAATCCTTTCTGAAAGAAATGCATGTGTACCCCAGTGGTGAGGGGCTATCAACTGTGACAGGGTGAGACTCTTCAAGTCCAGGTTGACTTTTCAGCATGTCTCCTCCAAGCAGGCTACTGGGCATGCCACCATCTCTGCTGCTGGAGCTTCTTCACACTGCATAAACATCACAGCTTCAAACAAAGAGTGACTTAAACACAGCTTTCTCAGGGCTAGTGAATACTTCTCTTCTACAAAGTGGAATTGTTTCAATAGGATAAATCGATAAAAACTTGACCCAAAAACCCTAGCCTGGTGCACAAAGTTGGGATACATTCATCCAAACTCACATTCAGCATTCTCTCTCAGCTCCTGCTGTCCTGATGAGTGCTGTCAACTCCCATGCTCTGAACTGAAATAGAGCATGCAATCATTTCTCTCTATGTCCTTGATCCAAGCAGAGTTTAATCAAAACCACCCCTCTTTCGAGAAGTATGTTCTGGACAAAACTATTTCATCAAAATATTTTCAGCCATTTCAAGTACAACAGCTCAAAAACCATTTGTTGCATTGTGTGTACCCTGCAATTTAGAAAATCAATAGGAAATCTTTGCCTTTGTCCCTAGCTACAGTGAGAACCTTTGCCATACAGACACTCCCTTCTTTTCATGTGCTTTTAACAACACTTCTGCATCAAGCTTCTCTTTGCACCCAGGCACTTTGCAGATACACTCATGAGCCAAGTCAGCATCTCATTCATGGGACAGATGAGGCAGAATAAAAAGAGGGCTGAAAATACACCTCTCTTGAAGAAGGACAAGCTGAAGTCTCTGTCATTCTGCAGGGCAAACCGAGCAAGCAACAAAGATCCTCACCTTCTTCTGGTGACAGCCCCAGACTGACAGTGAATTACAGCCCCAGGAAGCCAGCTAGGAGTGCAGAAGCACACTGAGCACTTGGGCTTACAGAGCAAACTCCCAAATGGCAAGGGATGCGGAACATTCCCTGTGCTCTGCAAACTGCAGCTGCCTTTCATATCCCGGCTCCATCCTCCCAGCACAGGAGAGCCTGCTCTGCACCTCCCACATACCAGCACACACCTTGCCAGGGCCGATGTCGGGGGTTTAGCTTTGCTTTCAGTGCCACTGCCTGGCCAGCCCAGGGACTGGTGTGTGCACCGCGAGCCTCGCCTCTGTCCACCGCAGCAGTGGTGTTACACACAGGCTGTCCTACCTGCAGAGCTCATCCCGAGTCACTGCTGCACCAGGGACACACAGGATGCCATCCAGCACATAGGAGAGAGTGCTTTTTCATTGACATCCACATTTGATGGATAAGCCAGGCTTTTAAGATGATGCTATACAGGTCTTCCAGATATTTTATCGCTCCTGACCCTTACTAATCAAGTCCTTACAGAAGGACTCCTCAATTTCCCCATCAGCACATTCAAACATAGGTAACTATAGTCACCAAGTCCAGTCCCACAGTTTCAAGGAAAAAAAAAAAGCAGCGCTTTCCAACATAAAGACCTCACAGTCAGCACCAAATCTTGGGGCATAGCTGCAGCAGTTTTTCCCTCCAGGGCTTTAGGGCTCGTTACCAAACTAACAGATAGATAGGGTTTGTCTGTTAGGAGCTTTTCCCCATAAGACAATCTATCTGCAGCTCAAACAGATTAGAACACAGCAGGGACACAACACAACACAACTGAAAACAACTTGAGTCTGGCCCTGTTTGTCTCAGAAAGCAGGGCTCTCTCTCAGTGTCCTGGAGTTACACAAAGCTGTGTGTCACAGGTATGTAGAGGATGATGCTGAGAATTTCCTCCTCAATGAGGAAAGGAAGGCAGGCAGTCCTTCTAGGGGCTCGCTCTGTATCCTAAAACCCATCTGCAGGATACAGTCACCAGTTTCAAGTATTTCTTTGGAAACTGCTATCACTCCACTGTGTTCTTCACTGAGGTGCAAGCCAAATTCTTCCTGCAGGTGAGAGCAGCAGCAAACTGTAACTCTGAGATAAGAAAAGTGTCAGGGAGTCCTTTCATTAGTCCAGGTTTATCAGGATGACGACCTGGAGCTTTGATGGCTGAGAAAAGAAATTATCATAACCCATAAATTAATCTGACCTCAGACAGTTCAAGGCTTTTTTTCAGGCTTTTTCAGTCAACTCTGAGCTCTTTCTTCCTCCAGGACACACTACAGGTCCCATTTTCCTCCCTAGAAATTGTACTGATTTAAACAAAAATCACTTTCCATGAAATGCGTCACATTTTATTCTGAGGCTGTCAGAAAAACCCTCCTTCAAAAAATTTCTCCGTCTTCATTTTTGCCCAAAACAATTCACTGAACTCAACCCAAACCCACAAATAATTTTATTCCACAAAACTGTATTTTTCAATGAATTCGGTATTTCCCAAAAGGCATTTCCCCCTATGCTAATGACCTCCACCACTTCCTTCTTTGATGTGGTAAATAATAAAAGACAACTGAACAAGAACAAAACACTCCTTTACTTTACTGCTACACAAGTGATTCCACACCCAATTTTTCATGTCAGAAACAGGCTTCTCAGACTTTCAGAGACATGAATTTACTCCAGAGAGAAGAAATTACTTGCCTACAGTCACCCCAAGCCAATGGCAAGGCAAAAGTGGTCCCTTGCATTGCAACTCTGCTTGAACCACAAAACACCCTAGAGAGGAAGAGATTTATTTCTACAGTTTCCTGTTTTTCAATAGAAGCACCACCACAGGGGTTCCTGCAAGGAATAGTCATTAGCAGAAATGCTCTCTGGTGCCTAAAAGCACCAGATACAACAACTATGTTGTGCAAGATGTCATCCCCAGACCTAGTGAGAGACAGGCATTGGAGCAGAGGGCTTGCAGCCTGGGAAGACGCCAGAAGGATGGGATGGGAAGTGCTAGTCCCTTCCAAAGGCACAGAGGCAGTGACTCCATGACATTCATTATGCATTCTCACAGTAGCATACCCGAAGCTTACCTAGGCCAGACTTTCTTCATCAGTGTATATTAGCCAAGAAATGCAATTCATTTGTGTAAATCTCCCACTTCTCACTGGTTACTTGGTTGCCTCACTCATTGCAGACCATCTCTTTCCACGCAGAGTAGCAGTTATCAGGGCAAGGATGTACTGATGAGATTTCTCTTTGATCCATCAGATAACAACCACGAAAACCTCCTGAGGCTGATCCTGAGTAAACTGAGGGAACAAGGATGCAGTGCAACATGCCTCTTCCTAACTCCTACAGCTCTGTGAAATCTCAGCATGATTGCTAAATCCTGGTCCCCAGAACCCCACCTTCGGTCAATGCTTAGCAATGACTGAGCATTACCCCATCCTCCTTGAGAGGCACTGAATTCGGGAGGCTCTTAAGTGCAAATAAGATCTCTACTGAACACCTCCACAGACTCTGTGGGCATGACCGCATAGACAGGCACAGGTCTCACCAGTCCCGAGCTCTGACCAGCCTGGCACAAGCCCAATCCTGCCCGGCAATAGGGAGCAGGGTGAGCGCAGCACAGCCTGCTCCAGCGTTCGGGGCACGGTCGAGGGACTTACCCAGCCCTCGAAACGCGTGTGTGATGGGGCGGTGCGCCGGCACAGCACATCCCACCACCTTCGCCCAGAAAAAGGACCCTTCCCGTGGCTTCCCGACACCAATGAGATTGGTACGTCTTCTTTCCTGTGTTCTCATAGTTAGCATTCTGCTGGGCAGAACAAGTCCAAGGCCTCCCGAGGCCACGAGGCCTGCATGGCACACGCTGCCCCGTGCGAAGCCTCGCCACGCCAGCAGTCTGCCCTCAGCGCGTTCTTCCATAGCTGGCAAAGCACCTGGGACCACGCTGGGCTCTCTGCCCCGAGCTGGGCGGGTTGAGAAACGCCGGTCTGGAAGGGATAAAAGCCCACGTTACCAAGTGAGGAAGGGGAGGCGGGCACAGATCCAAAACACAGAACAGCACTGAGGGGTTTTATGAGTGCCCGCCTCTCCTCCAAGCTGCTGGCAGGCCGGCGGGGCTCCCAGGCTGAGGGAATCTGGTTGTTCTCCGACCACCGACTGCTCTTGGATGTGCCCTCCCAGCCGCGGTGCGGGTGTTTCCCCAGCCCGGCTGTGCCCCCTCAGCCGTGCCCAGGAGGTGGCGCCGGGCCCTCGGCCATGGCCGCCCTGCCGCCGGCACCTACGGGGCGCCGAGACCCGGCACACGGATCCTGTCCCCGGGCTCTGGGGGACGGGAACGGCCGGAGCACGGCTCCCCTGCCACGGGAACACGGGGCTCGGGAGCGAATGGGGCCACCCCGGGAGGGAAATATCAGGTTTTGCCCGGGCAGCCTGCAGCAGGCGGGGTTAAACAGAGGCCTGAGGAGACCCGAACAGTTGCTGCCGAAGAAGTTTTGGGGCACCAGCCGGAGCAGCCCAGGGCCCCCGCGGGTGCCTGGACCTGCGGCCAGGAGGATGTTTGCTCTGGGCCGGGCTCTCAGCACTCTCCCTGCCGCTCTCATCAGTCGTCACTACGTTCAAATCTTTAAATGGCTGCTGAGCCATTGCAAAACAGCTTCAATGCGAACCTGGTGCTCTCAGGCTGTGTCACGAGTTCTGTGAGGGTGACTGTGGGATGAGGTGCTTGCAGCAGATCTTGGGAATTGCGGGAGAAATTTTCCTCTTACAAACAACAAAAATGCAGTGTAAAATCATAGAACCATTAAGGCTGGAAAAGACTTCTAAGGTCACCAAGTCCAGCTGTTAACCTAGCACCACTGAATCATATCCCAAAATCCCACATCCACACGCCTTTTGAACACTGCCAGGGATGGCGATTTCACCACTTTCCTGAGCAGCCTGTTCCAATGCCTGACCACCCTTTCAGTGAAGAAATTGTTCGCAGTATCCAACCTAAACCTCCCTTGGCACAACACAAGGCCATGTCCTCTCGTCCTGTCACTTCTTACTTGAGAGAAGAAACCAACCCCCACCCGGTTACAACCTCCCTTCAGGCTGTTTGTACAGAATGAGAAGGTCCCCTGAGAGCCTCTTTTTCTCCAGGCTAAAGTTAGGAGATTTTTCATGTCTGTTTCTTTTGGAGATGTTTTTCTTTCAGGGCTTCTGTTGGGAACGCAGTCCTTGGGACCCATGGCAATCTCTGGTGGCACTGAGAAAGGAAATAGTTCCCTTCAGGATTTATTCTCATCTCACCCATATGTAGACACACACAGGTAAATCAACAGCAAGGTCTAATTTCTCAGCAGTGTCAAACAACATCACAAGATGAACCAAAAGATCAAGAGTGCTCTTAGAAAGGGAGTTGGAGGTCTCAAACATGGCATTCTTCGAATACAACAAAACTTTGGGCAACTCCTGAGTCTGGCACCTGGCCCTGAGTGCCAAGGCTTGTTATCCCCTCTGGAATGGAGGAGCAAGGCAGGGGAAGGTCCTTGAGTAGGAATTGGGAAGAGGCAGGGTAGCAAAGCTTACAGTCACGGCTCAGTGTGACCTGGCAGGGAATTGAGCCCACTGCATACAGGGCACACGCAACTGTCATCTGAGTGTTTGTACGACTGTTGCCAGAGTTCCCCCAGGGAAAACATGTTTCAAAAACCTCCACTCTTATTTGTCTTTCTTTTTTCTATCCCTGCTAGTAGTCTTCTTCTAGGTGCCCAGTTCTCAGTGTCTTGGTTAGAGGGTCTGGTGGCACTCAGGAAATCATTAAGAAATCCATTAGTAAAAGGTCTTGCTCTGGACTGTTCCATGGACTAACTGTGGGAAACTCTCTGAGTTCTAATCAATACCAATACCGGCTCTCATGGGGCTGGTTCCCATCCCAAGCCCCAGAGACTCTCTCCACTCTCAGGCTGAGGCTGGGGAAAAATGGTCTGCCTTCCTTGGCAAACTGTGGCTGCACAAAAAGAAAAGCATACAGCATGTAAAAATAACATTTGAGAAAATTGTGGGAAGAGGTCCCAAACCAAACAGCTTCAGATTTCCTTGCAAACCACAAGTCCAGGAAGTCAAACTGTTCTCAAACACAGCACCATCTCTTGTCTTGCACACAAATGCCACAAACTGCTCTCCCAATGCCATGTGCTGAAACACCGGTTTTAAGGAAAGTTATATATGCATGTCACCAGTATTTGACTATAGCTCTTTGGAGAAAGACAAACTCCTGGAAAACTCTGTTATCTGGAGGAACTGAAACTTAAGCAAAGGTTTGCCCAGAGAGGGTACAAACCAGAGTTGGAGGTCAGTCTGGTCAAATAGGTTGAACTATTCAGCGTGCCAAGTTTAGGCTTTTGGAAACCTGCAAGCACATGAAATACAAGCACGTTTACCAATTGGGGTATCCTGTAATTGCAGCTAAAAAAAAAAAAAAAAATCCAAGGAGTAGCTCTAGCTCAACCCATGTCCAGGCACCAAAACCTCCAGGAGAAGGGATGCTCCCAGGGCCTTTACTCTCCCCGCCGACAGTCCAGCTGTGCTAGTGCTTAGGGATGAACGGTCCTGCTGGTAATCAGTAGAAGAGTGAAGTGCAGAAAGACCAATCAAACCACACCAGTCATTTGAAATAAGCTGAGAACAGGAGCTGCGGATGTCATTGTGCATTTATTGAATCCTCCTGGAAATTACTTTTCCATGCCCTGAAGAAAGCTGCTTGGATATTTGTAAATTCAAGTTGTCATTTTAATCAGATGGAAGTCAGTTAGAATTTTACAACTAATTAAAACAATGGTCAGAATTTAAAATCCGTGTTACTACTGTAAGGCATTTAAAGCCATTGTAAATGAAAAATTAAACTTATCAACCATTTCTCCCTTGCACTGAACAAGTGGCCTTCACTGAACAATTGCTGCGTAAGAGTTGTCTTTATCTTGCTGAAACTGAGACCAGAATCTACAGCACCAAATGCTCTTTCTTCAGAGCTATCCGTATCCGAGCACACACACACACATACACACAAAGGAGAGTTAACAGCAGGCCTTGCCGACACAGGGGTTTATCTTAACACAGCTAATGCGTTACCAGCTAATTCCTGGAAATTCAAAGCAGCCTGGTCTCAGACCCCGCTCACACGTGTTGCTTGTGATAAGAAGCCACACTTTTTTATTTCTGCATCTGTTTGTTAGCGTGACTGAACGGGTAAGCTGCTTTACTGTTAAAGGTGCCCTGACCATCTCATTTCCTCCCAGCCCCGTGTCAGTCTGCTACTCCAAGGAGTTATTTTGGCACTGCTGGTTGCTAGCAAACAGCCATCACACTCTAGTCTTGGGGACGCTGCACTGTGGTTGGGGATACATAAATTTTACACTGTCCATACAGGGCCTCACAATTAAATACTTAATTGTATCATACCCTGAAAGCCTAGAGAAAGTCATTTGAGAAAGCAGTGCTTTAATTTCCAGTTGTTTTGTTGTTCAAGAACTAGAAATGTTAAAAGCAGGAACAAGGTTCTAGTCAGACAAATGTCTCTCTGCGAATTGCCAGAGATACACAATTAGTACTAAACTGTCATTAACCCTGCATACAGCTCTACAAAGCAGAGTATAAAGTAATCTGAAATTGTGTCTTTGCCAGTTTCATCAATACAAAGACACCAATTGTTTGAAACAACTCCTAATGAGTCATTTTGGGCCACACATAAATTGTTTCTGCCTCAAGGGATTTGACTGTCAGATGCAGCAGCAACAATGATATATTCCTGGTTTGCTTTTTATCACTGATTTTGTGATGTCTCTGTCTAAATTCAGACAGATCCAGGCCTGGGATATAATTTTGGCAGGGTGGCCCAGGATCAGAGGTTTCTGCACCTTTCATCACCACCTTGAGCTTTAACACAGCCAGATCCATTTCCTTCAGGACAAATTGGGAGCAATACTTGCCTGTTGCTGGGGTGGGTTAGTCAGCACAGCCTCACCTAATCCTACTCACCCACTCTTTGTTTGTGACTCAAACATTTATACTTTATGATTTTTCTTTCCTCATGGACAGTAGTGCTGGAGGCTGGGAGACCATGCAGCTGGGTGGGTTATGTCCTGACAGGACTATGAGCTTGGATGTGTGACTAACTCAGACCCAGAGGGAAAAGAGCTACCTGGTGTGCTTCCCAAGGCTTGTCTCCCTTCTGAGATGTTCTTTATGCTTCAAAACTGGCACCTTTTTAGGAAGACTGGGCCTCATTCCTTTGTCAGAAGAGACATAGCAATGATGTA
Organism: Cnemophilus loriae; assembly: GCA_013397755.1. Taxonomy (NCBI): domain Eukaryota; kingdom Metazoa; phylum Chordata; class Aves; order Passeriformes; family Corvidae; genus Cnemophilus; species Cnemophilus loriae. Next base: position 157,752 of record VZTF01002407.1, read on the forward strand.
AAATACTCTTGCATCAACTCGAACAATATAGAATAGCTACATGAAGAGTAGAGTGAGAGACTCGTGGCATAAATACTCTCTTGCATGAGAAGGGAGGAGGGAAGCTCATGCTATCATGGGGGAAAAGCAACTTGTGAGGCCAAGTGGCCTGATTTTACTGGAACTGTGTTTGTGGCAGTCTGGGAACACTGTAGTAGCACAACAAGCTGGTTGGGTGTTAAATTGTGTGGCTCTGTCACTTCAGCAGAGTCCAGCAGTGAGGATCCCTGCTGCTGAGCCACTGCACTACCTGGAAAAGTCACCTCACCTTATTGTGGGATGACCAAAATATTTCCCTCCCTGATGAGCACCCTGCCAGTATCCCTGTAAACTGGAAAGCTGTGAGAAGTACCAAGGCAAGCAAGCTTGAAATTACAGTTTTCATTTAGCTTGGAAAACAAATTTACCATCTGTACAGCCCATCCTTCTTGTCAAAGAAGCACAAGGTGAAGAAAACACAGCTGTGAGGCAGCCTCTTGCAGCTAAGCATCTCTATCAGGCAGGAGGTCTCTGTGTGGTGTGAGCTGCTGATAAGACCCAGGAGACTCGCAGCTACCACACAGCAGGGAGCAGTTTGTAGCCTCAGCATTTCCAGCAACAAATGCACCTGCCTGGGTGTTGCTCTCAAAGTCCCAGGAGGCATCAGATCAATCCATCATTGCCTTCACACATATCCCATGGACACTGGCTGTTTGTCAGCCTCCCATCACAGAGCTGCTCCCACTGAACAGCAGCTGAAGTTACCTGGCAGCAATCGTTCTCCAGTACAGCACAGACAATCTCACATATATTTTTGTTGGGTTTGGGGAGATTTGTGTACTCAGTACATGAGTATGTACTGTTTCCACATTGGAGGTGATTTGGATCAGAAGCTCTGATGTAACATGGTAGATTCTTTGGCTCACTCAGCTTAGCTCATGTCTACAGAATTATAAATATAGGTGGCACATTATTAAAATTTTTAAAAGTTTCTCTCTTGGGGCCCGCAGTTATTCATCTGTGAGTAGCTGTTGTTTCATCACCAGGAGGGAGTCAACTGGAAAGTACAAAGGCAGGGATGGGTTCTAATCTTTCAGCAGTCAGTTTGTTTTACAAATTTATGAGGATAAAAAGTCCCCACTAAGCTCAGTACACTCCTTCCAGGTGGCACTTTCTGAAATGTAGTCATTGTGGAAAGAACTTCTTAAATAGCTTAACGGTCTTGCATCCTCAGTTAAACATAGCCACAGCCACTGATCATCACTCTGCTTGACAAATGCCATGTTGATGAAGGCTGCTAGGCAGTCTGGCTTGTAAGGGGAGAAAGAGCTCAAATAAGGGAGTAGCACAAGTGTAGCTGATAATCTGCATGGAGTTTTTGCCACCTGCATTCAGGTCACATTTGGCAAACATTTTTGATGACCAGCATTTCTAAAATAGCAGTTACAAAATGTTAGCTGAATGTCAACTTTCACACATGGGGGAAAAGAAAGAAAGAAACCAGAAAAAAACCCAGAAGCCTAGGTCATCGTGCAGCATGGCAGGGAAAGTTATTCCACACTATGGTGGAAGAGGATCATAAGGCACACAAACATTTCTAGCAGAATCGCCGAAGGACAGATAATTCCAAAATGGTTTGTTGTGCCCTCATTGTTCCAGCAAACTGGCACAAACATGTTTTTATTTGAAGGTGGAATTTCAATCAGACACTGGCCTTTAAAACAGCCTTAGCTTTTAGGAACACTTCACAGTGAGAGATTTTTTAATACTACCATAAACACTTGGATTAAAACTCTGGTAAAAGCCTAAATCTTTTCACAAATTGCCAATGTGCAGAGAGTCAGGCATAAAAAAAGTAATTGCATAAGGGATGAGTTTGTATTTTCATGCTGCAACCAGCTCCCATGTCCCTCTGAGAGCTGTATATGAGGATGTCCATGAGTATTTATTCCAAAAGTTGTAGCAATGAAAAGGCACAAGGAAAAGAGGGGTCTGCAGAGTTTATTGGAAATTCAGCACATCTTAGAAAAGTTACATCTAATTAGGTGAGCTCAAGTTTAATTCTGCTGGTTGCTAAAAGGAAGCCATTGTGCAACTGTTTTGCAAGAGCACTGAAACTGGTAGAACAAGATACATAGCATGTGGAAGTGAAACTAAAGATATTAAAGAGGAGTTTGGGTTGCTGTTGGGTCTTCTTTAATTACCTTTTTAAGACACTCCGCTTTTCTTTAAACTTTAAATAACAGCGTGAAGGCCTCATCTCTTAGATGGAGCAAGTAATCCTCTGTCATGCATAAGCACTTACGAGAACAAGCCAAGCTGCTCAGTGCATGGGAGATGAGAGATGGAGAACAGGTTCTGTAATAAGGGCCCCTGTTCAAAGCGAGTCAAGAGAGGTCTCAGCAGCTAACTCACCAGGTATGTGTTGTACATCAACAAAGCCTTCTCTGTTGAATGAAAGGCTCCTTCATCTTTGCCTCTAACCTCCATTCCTTCCTCACCACAGCAGAGGGATTTGCTTTTCAGAGAAGGAAAATCTGAGAACATACTCATTTCTTCTATGGATTCAGAAAACCGCAGAAACAACTAGAGCCCAAGCCCTTGCTGTTCCCAGCAGATGTGGCACTGGTTTTACAGAAACCCTGTATGAAGTTAGGATCTCTGCTTAGGAGCTGAGTAGTTCTCCATGCCAACACAAGCCTTGAGCTCTGAGTCTGCCCTTCAGGAGCTTTTCTCCATCATAAGAATCTGCAAGTGAGGAAACAAACCCCACAGTAACAGATTCTTTAGAGACTTCCACTACTTTGGCCCACTCCTATGTATATGTCAGGTAAGCAAGGAGCTGCTGCCTTGGGATGCTACTGCTAACCAGTTAACAACCAGGAAAAGCTGTTACTGTAGTTTCATTGAACTAGGCAGAGTAATAGCTGAGACACAGAAGTCTTTCTATCCTCCCTCGGATGTGGATGACTACTTCTATCATATTTGAGGTCTAAACTGTGAAAGAAATTATCATTTCTCACTTTTTTCTCCTCATTTCAGCACATCTTCACTTTCTTATTGCATTTCCCCTACATCTGTCAAAGCAGCAGGAATATATATTTTAACAATATTCAAAACTCTTTTTCCTCATTCTTCTTTATACATGTCCTCCAAAAGCTGATCTGAAACCCATATGTACTTAAGACTGTCCTTAGCACCTTATATGGTTGGCTGAATGACCTCAAAAAGTGGTGAGAGAAGGAATTCGCATGTACTGCAAGCATTCAGCCTAGCAACCATCATGACCCAAGTTATCTTCTTTCTTCCTCTGAGCTTCTTCATTTCTGTCCAGTTTATGCATCCTTATATCTTCTGTTTAAGGAGGATTTGACAGTCTGCTTGGCTGTGCTCAGATACCTTCCTGTAGAAATTCTAAAGAAAATAAAAAGTGTTGGCCAGAAATTATACATTTTTTGTGGATCAGAAGTCTTGAGTACCAAATCGAACTAGTATCTGAGATGATCCATTCATATTTGGTTCCCCAGAGATCAGTCAAGAAAGACCCAACACATAATTCTTCTTGAAAATACTGTGGTTCTGTTCTTAAGGTGATGCACTGTCTGTTAGCATAGAAGTGACTTAGTGAAGTCCTTTAACCTGAAAAATTATTATATCCTGCCTTCAGAAAACCCCAAGTAAATGGCAATCCCAGTGTTTATCATGGAATACACTGGTGCCAGAGCTACCCTGAAGAGATTACCTCAGCCTCTCCACGTGCCCCAGGGCAGGATTAATGAAAAACAAGAGTAGAACAGAGTTCTTAAAAAAATTGGAAGCTGCCGGGCAAGGTAGGTACAATTGGTAAGCACACATAATCCCCATTTCAGGAATTAACGAGGGTTGAATACTGCAACCTTGAAGTAGGTACCAGGCAAACTGTGCTTGTACTAGGTGCCAAGCAGAGAGAAGGGGCAGGTGAACTGTGGCTGCAGTGGTCCTTAGCACTGAAGACGAAAAAATTCTCAAGTTTTCAGCTGCATTGGGAAGGTATTTTTGATTTATCAATATAAGTGGTAAGCAGCTGTTCTTCAAATCCCAAACATACACAATAGCTTCATTATAATGTCACAGAAAAATATATAATGTCTCAAAATATTATTCAAATGTATCTGCTGCTTATAGATAAAGCATTTGTGTGTGTAAATCTCTGGATGTAAAGACAAAATAACTGAAAGAAATAAGATAAAGCCAAATATATTTCAAGTAATTTTGAAAGAGGTACTCAGAGGTTGGAGGAGCAGTGGTCATGGAACTTATAGCTGTTACTGATTTTATTACTTTCTAGTTAAATTGCTATCACATGAATAAAACTGGTTTTAAAGGGAGAAGAATAGAATTTTCAAATCAGGGTGCAAAAAAAGAAAATTCCTTTAAAATCTCAGTGCAATCCCCTTCTCACTCCTGCCATTTGGGAACAACCTGCAGTAGGAGATACGGAGGCTCAGCACTACTCAGGGCACACAACCCAAGCCTTAGGGGAGGAAATGCCCTCTGCAAGTCACAAATGAGACCCTTGCCAAGTCCTCTGCATGAGAAGAGGCTGAACAGGCTCCTTAGCTCACCTGCTGATGTTTGACAGGTATATGGATAAGGGAGGAGCCGATTACATATATTTGGGCTGGAAATGGCATGCAGAGCTTTATTCCTTAATGCATTTACATGTTATCTTTTTCCCCTTATCTCTCCAAAAACTGTTAGAGAACCTTATCTCCTGTCATGTTACTTAAAGGGAAGCTTTCCCGAATTATCACAATAGTGCATTTGACAAAACGCCTGACTGGCCAATAGCCACTCTGTACTACATGCTATACAAAAGCTCAATAACATTCTTCCCTTCCTAGAAAGCTTTCAACCCAAAGATCAAATCCTAGAGATGGCACAGGCTTAGTTACAGTCCTGAGACCCAGGAACTTAGAAATCTGCTTTACTCCCAGAGCTATATTTAAGCCTGTATACATGTGAGCACAGGTATATATAGATTGCACTCAACAGTTTTATCACTGAAGGAGTGATTATAATCCATGAATACATGCGCTCTGCATGATTTAGACCGTGACCTGGTCAGTGCTTCCACACATCTGCTCACTCTGTACACCCTGAATGTCCTGTTATTCAGGAAAAACAGCAGCATTCTGGCTGGAATTAGAATTTAGCATCATCCTAAGAGAAGGCTTTGATGCAAATGAACCACTGGGGACAGAGGGAAGGCAAAGAGAAGACATTTCAGCTCAGGACACTGCATTTTCACACACCCCTTTATTTAGCACACAGGGTTGCTCCTTAGTGCTAAGCAGCAACATCTCAGCTCCTCACACTGCCCTAGCTGACTTTAGCAGCAGCACGTGCCAAGAGCCAGGTACTCTGCTAGAGTTCCCACACCAACAGCTAGGGTCTACGAGAGACCTCAATACCCTTTCCCTCAAGAGTTTCAAATGTCTTACGGGGGCTATTACACAGCATCCTTCCTCAAGGTTGCTCATTAGCCCTTTTCTAACACCTGCTCACTCATGGCTATTAACTTGAGCTTTTTCCTTTGAGTACAAACACAAGAACATTTTGCTTCTTATGATACCAGCTTTAGGAAGCCGGAAGACTAAAAAGCTGTGACCTGCTGCAGAGCACAAGGTATGGAAGCATTGAAAAGCAGCATTTCCCATATTTCATTTTATTTCCCGCATTTCACTGGGCTGATAGAGCAGAGTTCAGAGAATAAGCTCCTCTAGTACCATCTATTGTATATGTTTACTGAGTGTGCGTTTTTTTCCATGTCTGCGCATTCAGGCTGACATATGGGATTCAATCCTCACAGTTTAGACACAGAGCTGTGACCCAATCACTGCAATCCAGCAAAGGAGACTTCTGTGCAAGACTGAGCAGACTTATCTTGTCAGAACTCACCCTGCAGACATTTGCTACTGTTACAAAACTCTTCATCCTGTAATTTACTACTTAAATTTGGAGTCTGATCAGGTCTTCAGGTCTTGAAGTATAATTTCAAATGTGGAAAAAAATAAGACCTTTTTTGTCTAATATCGTATTACTTCCCACTGGCATTTGGAAGTAATCTGTAATAAACATTCAGTTGTACTACCATAAACTTTTGGCAAGCTCTTACTGAGGGTCACCTCAGTGTAACAAAAGCAACAAACATTTCAGTCTTGTAGACAAGGTGGAGAGTCCTTATTAGCTACTATTTCACTGCTTTATTTCTTTGCCTGACCCCTTCACTGCCATGACTACTTTAGGTAGAAAATTGAATTCTTAACTAGTAAAAACAGAATCTGATGCATGAAAATGATAAACATTTGCTTTATTAAATTACTTTTATACTTCTACAAAGAAATTTTCTGATTTCCGGTACAGAATTAAATGAAGGAAATTCATTGCTGTCTCTGCAGTTACCTAAATTTAGATACAAAAAGGTTGTAAAAAGACCGCCCTATTCAAGTTACATAAAACAGGCAGAGAATAGACAAGTTCCCTTAGGAATCTTGAGGCTCAGAAATATAAAGTCCCATAATACAATGAAATTAAGAATTCAGCAATGTGTTGAACAATTGTAAACTGTAACTGCACTAGTGGACCACATTATTCAGCAGTTTCCTTAAAGGTATGAACTGTGAACTGAACAAAAAGTGTAGCTGACACAGCAGACCTCATTTAGTTGTTCTCCCTTTCACTCCCTCCAAGTCAAAGCTGTGAGATCAGCATTTAAATGATAGGAAGGAAACTTGCCTCCATAAATATCAGAAATTTCTCCATTCCATAGCTATTTATATAAAGTAACTAGCTGTTACAAATCAGTTTCAAGTAAAACAGGTGGCTGAGGCAAAAATAATCAAAATCAGATCATACACAATTTTACTGTAAATACAGTAATTTGAAAGATAAACACATAACCATAGCACTGACAGGATATCAATGCTGCTGTATTATAGACATGATGTGTCAGTAGAAAATTAGGATGTCTATTATCAAAATTGAGGACATTCATTCCAGTCTCTGGTAATCTAATCTTAGTGCAAAACAGATGCTAAGACATATTTAGCAAAAAAGGTGATACATTTAAGGCCAAAAAGTTGTTCAGTCATCACTATCGCTTCCAGATTCACTCAGCTGCAAGTCATTTCCTAGAAGAGAAAGAGTCAATATATTAGTCATTTTCAAGGAAATAATTTTCTTCTTTCAAGATATTCCCTTTCTGAATTAAGGCTTACAAAAGCTAATAGCAAACAGGTCAGGGAGGCTGGACTAGATGATCTTTCAAGTCTCTTCTAACCCAAACTATTCTATGATAAAAGAATAAGTAGGTGTAGAACCAAACTCCCAGTGACAGAACCTTAGAGAGATCAGTTTTCTACAATTTTAAAATCTTGGCAAGGAAGCCATTAGCATATTTGCACAAAGGCATTTATTTAATATCACCAGATCACAAAAGACAACACCTAGCTATCTCTGCCACCCACATTTACATGCTTCACAAGTGGAAAAACTGCTGGTGGATGCAGTTTTATGAAAAACAAGTTGTTGGGTTTTTTTGAAACACATCTGAATGCTACTCAGCTATGCTTGAAAACAAAGTGGTGTCTCAATCAAGAAGAACAGCTCTTTGACTACCACTTAAAGATGTATCAGTGACCTACTATTTCAAACTGGTTTTGGAACAAGTGAGCAAACAAAACATCAAAAGAAATTTTACACAGCACTTTAATTTGGTGGCTCTCTCTCTATATATATATTTCAAAATGAGGAAGTAAAAAGACTACACTGTGCTTGCTATGGATGTCCATAAGCTCAGGGGGTGAGAGGGAGGAAATCTTCCCAGGATGACAGATAACTAATAAAAAATACAGCAGCATGCTCTACACAATCTACATCATATCTAGCAACTTCCCACATGTTTTTAGGAGTCTGTTCCAACTGGTATGCTTTTACCCACACCTCCCTTGCCAACCAACCATTACAAAAGAAAAAAAAAATCATCTCAGGTTGTGCAGAAATGGCCTAAAACCAAAAGAAAAATCACATTTTTCTGAGATGAAACTGAGAAAACTGAGTCAATATACTATTTTCACATGCCCTTTCCTCAGCTGCAGCACCCTTCACCGATCCCTTTTGCAGATGGGTGAAAAAGTAACCTCAAGTGGGTAAACCCCACAAGACACTCAGATTGGATCTTTTGTTCTCAGGCATATCATTTCTGCCAGAACACTGGAGTCTTTAACATGGCTGCATTTAGCCTTCCTTTGTTTTCCACTGTGTCATCACTAAAGCTTAGAAAGTGGTACATGCTTCTCTGCAACAACAAAAACACTTTATATAAGAAAAGAATAGTGAAGATGGCTGTTTTCAGCAATCTTTAAAGTATTACTGTAGACAATTTTTTTGTTTCCAATCTTCTATATAGAGAAAAAATTTACAACCATATTATTTCAAGATAAATTTAAAAAGCAATTTAGAAAGAACAAAATCAAGTTATTTGTCAATAATTATTCAGAACAATGTAATATCCTAAAAAATCTTTCAAGGCAGAGAATGGTATTGGTAAATTAAACTCATGTATTTATCACTCAAAGGAGAATGACAGTGAATTCTTAGAAATCCCAGGCCTGTTATGCACTTCCTACTTTACGGGAGGACAGGGAGTGTGAACAAGAAGATAACCTTCCAAATAGTGTTTCTGCAGCCTTCAAAAGTTATTTCAACACAGTTGATAGAAATTACACAAACCCTGTAACACCAGCCAAAAATACCAATGCTTGTGAAAACCAGCAGATGGGAAAAGCAAGAACTCCAAGTTCCAGAGTCAGAATTAATATGTTAGGATTTACTTCAGGCTAAACTTTCTGCCTCATTTTTGCAACCCTACCTCCAAAAAAACACCTTCAGAGAGAGGGCAAAATAGCACAATGTAGAGCTGGTGGCTTTCAGATGGATTTGGTGCAAAGATAGAAAGCTCATTTAATGAGGACCCTGAAGAAACATCGTGACTATTGTACGTAAGAGGCAGCAGTGAAGCAGGGGAGAACTGTTGAATTGTTTTCATGGTGCCAGTTGCTTATTAGCAGTACTAATTGGGGAAATAGATTGCACTGCAAATCACAACATTTCCTATGTTTCTAAATAGGTGAAAATAATATATTCAACTGAATTCTTGCTAGTTATAGGGGACAGGGAGACTCATAGGGGTGATCACTGTTTCACAGATCTTAGTGTCACACCAACACCAAACTAATCTAAGGGAAAATTATTACTTGACAAAGTAAAATGGCTATGTTTGTACCAGCACCAAGTATCAAATGAAGTGAAGTTGTGCTGAATACTAAGTACCTAACACAAGGCCCCAGAATAGCCCATCTATGCTGGGTTTTCTTTGGAAAGTTACTTTGTTTAACATAATGCTTGTTTAAACAAAAAGTAGACATAAAGCAACATATGATCAAACATTCATGAAGAACAGATTCATTAGTGCCACCACTTACAGACTTTGTTATAAGGCAAGTTGTGAGCCTCTATAAGCAGCTTCTCAAGGTAGAAGGAAGAAGAAGCAGTATTTTGGGAGTGAGGGGCAGTCTTGAGCCCCAGATTCCTGAAGAGGTAGATATGTATCTGACAGAAGTATTTGGTTACCATGCTCTAGATACCACCTCCTCCATTTTCCAAGTTCTACAAAATCTCAGCTGTATAACTTCTACATGCAAGATAAAACTCTGCTCTGTAAGATTCCTCCTACCTTCTCCCTGCACACAGAAAGTCAAAGAAAAACTTCACTAATTACCCAGTATGGCTCTGATTCTACAGAGGTGCACAAAACTAGTCACAGACATAAGCATGCACAACTCAAAGCAAGATTAGACAAGCAAGCAGCTTATGCTGACATTTGTTGATTCAATATTTTATTTTTGCAAAACCTTATTTGAGATGGAAGAAATGACTGTACAAAATCCTGACTGAGAACTCTTGCCATTCAAAGCAGAACAATGTGCTATCCATTTAGTTTCTCCAGGTTTCACTCTCCTGCCAAATTACCTCAGCAGAGCTAGAGAAAAGCAATCTCCTTGGAAGTAGCTGGTTTGATCTTTAACTAGTAGAAGTGTGTTGTAAGTGTTAAGTGCACTGGAAGTTGGGGATGGAATCGTTTTAAGCAGTAACAGATCTGTAACCATAGTAGAAGTAAGTAGCATTAATCTCAAGCTGGGCAAGCTCAGAGGTTCTACGTGTCAAAATGGCTCTCAAGCAACATCAAGCCACCAATTTCCCCTGAAACGGTCTTGATGTTGTCATGGTTTAAGCAGCATTTTCTCCCTATGCTGGAACTGGTGGACTTGGCCTGTTCTTATATTTCTCACTGGAAGCTTTGCCAGCTAGGATTCTGTCACTGGGGATAAAGCTTAATCACATTTTCATAACAGTTTTATTTAAAGCATGGAGAATGGGAAGTCGCATTTGTGGGTAAGGGCTGAAATAAGTGGCACTCTAAAGTTACACAAATTGTAAACATGAAGGCGTTCTCTGCAGTGACAGTAAAATGAAAGCAGCATTTAGTTCTCTGCACATGAAGTCACAGGACTTTTCAGTCTGATCTTATCTGTTAATGCAGTACATAATTAAATATCAATGCAGGTTAGTTAAGTATTTAAATACTAGCTAAAAAAAAAGGAAAATACCCTGTCATTCACGTTATCCACCAAAAACTGAAATAAAAGTAAATCTGCCAGAGTCTAAAATTTCAGTATAACAAGTTTACATATAAATGATAAACCATAAAGATCTTAGGCTGCAAACCAGGGTTGATGGAAACCTCTTCAAACCAAGAGACAGCAGCTAAGCAGCTAATTAAAAATGTAATCATTTTGGAAGAGTTACAATAGCTGAATACTCACTTCTATGTCTGAGTACTCCTGTTATTTAGGTAGTGAACTTAAGTTTCTCTACCTAGTGGGATTTTTTTTATGTGAGAGTTTTCCAAATTTTTCTTTTTTTAAATACTGTGAGCATTCAATTCCAGGCTGTGCAGCAACCCCTCTTGAACATCACAGCTACTCTTCAAATTACATTTTTAGTTGCCTGAATGGGTGGGGTAAGATAATATCACCTGAAAGCAAATCACCTCCTTCCTTATGTGCAAAGGACAGTTTTGCCATGTTGGCCAGTGGAACAGTGCCATGAATACTAGTAACTGACACAGCTAAGAATACACCATCTCTTCTGTAACTCAGAGTATTGCAACCATAGTATCCTTCCCATAGTTCTAGCCAAGAAATTATAAGCATATGTTTAGGGAGTGCCCAGTTAGTTCAAGCATTTTCAATAGAAAATTACTGTTCTCCAGTCCCAATGTATAGAACTGGGAGGAAGCCAGAAGAGCTTAGGAAATATTTTCAACTTCTTCAGCTTTAATTTAATATCTCTGTGAACCACAAACCTTCCAGCCCAGTGTCTAATTCAGCCTGCTGCTGAACAATCAAACCCTAGTATCACTTCCCACAGTTTTAATTATAACAGAGACATACTTAAAAACAATATGGTTTCCTTTCAGAATCTTGATGTCTGGAATTGTGCACTAAGAAAAGAACAGCCTTTGTACTTACGTAGTGTATTCATCATATGACCACTGCTCTCTTGGGATCTGTTATGACTGGCATCTTTGTCAGGAACAGCCTGTTGTGGTATGGCAGACACAGTAGGCTGAGGCTGCAAATACGGCATCGACATGGGAAGAGAGGGCTTCATTTCCTCATCTTCAGAATCACTAGAACTATTTTCACTACTTGATGAGGAGGACGAAGAACTTTTAGAGTCAGATGAACTGTCAGAACTACTCAGCTGGTCCATGATACTGGCTTCTGCCTTTAGCTCTGCAAACAATATGATTTGTTTCTCAGTTTACATTCATCAAAATTGAAATACAAGGAAGAGGGAAAAAAAGAAAAAAATCAGCAGACATCAGGCACACACTACAGCAACTTTAAAAAACCCCAGATCAAACCCACCAAAGCTCTCCAGAACAAAGAAAAGGGCACAAGTGAGTATCCAGCCTGTCATGTGGTTTTCTATTCTCATAGCTTGAGCACTTTCTCCCTTTCAAGCCAAGTGTTAGAACAAGGGTGACTGTGAACACAAATGCTTAACCCCACATACCATGGGGTAATGCATCCCACATAGGCTTTAATTTCTGCAACTAGCAGAAAATGTTCTGTGTTTTCCTTAGCACCCTAAAAGATGGCTTTCACCAACTAAAAACTGCAGTTACAGTCACATAGATCAGTCACTGTAACATGTCTGCAGCTGCACCCAACATGCCTCCCAGCAGTTCAGCATTACAATCAATACACTTGTTTGGACCATGTGACATTTTGCTCAAAATCAAGTTAAGCATGAAGAACATCCAAAAGAACCTTCCAAAGTTTATATTAGGAAGATATCTCCAAATCCTTGTTTCATTATAGATTTGGAGGTGTGAATAAGGCTGCACAGTATGCATTTCTGACATATATTAGCTTAAGTCCAAGATACAGAGGAGGTTAATCTTTGCAGAAGGGTACACATAATAATTGTGCAAAACATGAGTGCTGAGAGAAGTCTGAAACAGACCTGAATCATGGTGGAGGGAGGACTTGAGGAGTTATGCAGGGTGCAGGGTTCATCACTATACAAGATCGTAACTACCTAGACATTTGTCTTACAAGCTCTTAGAATACTTCAGGAACAGCTGTGATATAGCAGACACAATAAAGCAAGTAGGTGAGTAGCTCATCTCTCTTCAAATTTACCCAACACAGAACAGGTTGAAGGTGAAAGTCACCAAGACACAAGACAGTGCAAAGCTTAAGAGAAGAAGGGAGAAGAAAAAGAAAAGATTAATCTTCAACACAAACTTCTATGAAACAGACTCTGAGTTATCAAAGGCCAGTCTAAAAGAAAAGCCATCTTTATCAAAGGTCAGTCTGAAAGAAAATGGTATTCCAGAAAAATGGCACCTAAAATAGTGTAGCTATGGCTACAGGGACAAATTAACCCAATGCTAGAAAAGAAACAATAATAAAAGACTGGACTACTCAAACATAAGGAAAAAGAGAAGGGGAGCAGAAAGAAAATAAGCATTGGAAGCATCTAAGCATCCTTCTTTTACTAAGGACATGTATAAGAGAATATGATCTACCACACATCTGGAGCTGGAAGACACCTAACTGAAAGATACCACTCAAGTCCTAAGCATTTAATTCCACTTCCTCCTAAGCAATGTCTAATATAAGAAAAATTTTAAGTGAGTGGCCAATACCAAAAGCTGAGAAATAAGATCTCTGCCTTGAATTTTGATGTAATTTAATCAGACAGAATTTAAATTAAGTAATTTTAACCAGTGAAGGAAGAGCTGTACATATACTAGACCATAATGGCAGAATGAGCTTCCCTCCCACTCCAGAAAACAAAGTTAGTAACAAGTTCCAGGTAGTGTACTTAAGCAGGAATAGTCAGTTACACAACCATGGGATGAAGAATGATTAAGTAGGCAACACTTCTGAAGAGTCTGAGAGTTACAGTGGATCCCTACACACTGTTCTACTACACATGAGGTTGTGGAAATGACTTGATACTGTTTGGTCTTGTGATACTATAAACATGATACTATTTGTTCTTTGTGTATAAAGATGAATAGTGCCTGTAAGACAGCCTTCTTGCTCAAGTCAGTACTGCTAAAACCTTAGTAGATGTGTTTAGGAACTATACTTCAGGAAGTTTTTGGACTCATTGCAAGAAAGCTAAAGGAAACTGACAACAAATCAGGGATTTAGAAAGGAAACTTCTAAGGAAAGATTGAACCAACTGGTGTCATTTTGCATAAAGAATGGGAAAGACAGAGGAGTTTGAGTCTGTGAAGGACTGCTCAAAAGCAGCACAGTAACCTGCTCTGTACTTGCACGATAAATATGAAAGTAGTAACAGGCTTTGCTGTCAGACTATTTATACGGGAGAACCTGAACAGTAAGGAGAGCAAAGCCCTGGAATGGCTTGCCAGCAAGTACAAGGATCTGTCGGTGGAAGGCTTTAAGAACAGATTAAAAGTTACATCAGAAATCTGACTTTAGGACAAAAGGATGGACTAGATGACTTGATAGTATCTCTACCGTCTTTTCAGTTTTTCTGCATTTTAAATAGTACTCAAAAATGGACTGGCACTACATGAGAGTTTGGTACGTTGGCAGCCACTTCGGAGACCTTCAGTGTTAGACACCCACCACCACTCCCCACAAAAGAACAGACCACCTAGAAAAGGCAGAATTTTATTTCATGTGCTCAAGTTTTCCTTCCTATTTGCAACCTTAGATGAATTCTAGTACTACTCTGCAATATAGATTGCTGGTCAGAGCTTAAGACCAAAATGGAAACAAAAAACATCTTCATAATGACACATCTAAAAAAATCTGTTTAAAGGAATTCAGAACAACTTAGGAAGCAGATGTCAGTTCCAGGCAATGAAACTGCCACCTGTCAGCATTTCTGCACAAGTAATTACCACCTGCCATCTTCCTTGTCCTCCCAAAGGAAATAAGGCCTCCTATTAAATGAAATATGAGTGTCACACCAAACCAGACTCTCAAAAGCAAACAGTACATAGCCCTGCTCAAGGGTTGATTTATGCAAGTTTTTAGCTGTCTTTTTCATTGGAACCTCATCTTTCACAAGGCTCTATCTGGTAATTTAAAGTGTATGTTGAGTTGTGAAGTACTGCAGCCCATGTTTGTTGAGTGCACAGAAAGAAAAAGGAGCAATGTCAAAATCGAAGTGACTTAGTTCCAGTACCACAATACAACCAACCATATACTTGATTATGCAGTGGAAGACAGAGTCAAGGAAAGAGCAGCAGGATCCTTGGCATTATTAAGCCTAATGGTTCAGCTGTTTTTTTACCTTAGCAAGCTACAAATACTGCTTTTTTACCCACTTGAGCCACAGTGGTCATTTCCATATCGGAGTAAAGTTGCTTACATAATCAGTTTCTAGTGTGAAACTCAACACGAAACAAAACAAAAACAACCCACACACACAAAAACCTCTTAAAAACTAATTGCTTGTTAACAGCAAAGTTTCTGAAACTTATGTGCCAGTGGAGCTTACCCCGTTCAATATCATCCATAGGAGAAGATGGAAACGTTTTTTCTTTTGATGGAGAGTTTTTAACGTTGTTTGGAACCTTTGTTGCATTTCGCATTTGCTGCTGTTGCTGCTCAATGCGAGACTGGACTTTACTACTTCCTTCAGCTCTGTGTGTAAAAGGAAAAGATTTTGATTTACTAGAAGGCAAGATGCAAGGAAAAAGGCAAGAATACAGGGGATATGGTACCATGGAATTATTTCTCATGCCTTTCTAAATAGCATCATTAGATTCTTAGATAAGTTATTATACTGATAAGTTATTATACTAATACACATAATATATTAATATTATACTATTAATATCGTATATAAATGTGTTTAAAATTATTTTTCATACAGTGCTAATAACTTTATAACACTTCGTCAGTTGATTTGTTTTTATACCTTGCTACCCAGGATCACTTAATAATAATTCTGCTGGAAATTACTTATATAGACTCAGCAGCAGAAAAAAAATATTAAAAAACTTGGTATGAGAAAAACAAGCCATTAACATTACTGAGACTGGTCACAAAATTTTCTTTTTATTTCCTCATTTACAAGTCAGAAGACAGTAGGCAAGCTACTAGCAGACCTTTTTTTCCTGCCTCTAAACTCACCAGAAAATAGTTACTATTTCTTTCAATAATATAACATGTTTTGGTTAACAAAAAAAAAAAAAAAAAATTCCATTTTCTCTCAGTCACGACAAAAGATGTGAAGTCAGTTTGCTGAGAAAGCAGGCTTTTCACTCCTTTGAACGAGGCCGGGTACTTTCTAAAATTATGTTTTCCTAAAAACAGTAATGTGTAGTTATATATTTTAATTTAGACTCATTAACAAATCGGTTTTCACAGTGAGTAAAGCATAGTTGTTTCTCCTGTAAATCACCCACCTGGTTTTTTTCACAGTGATGTTGCTACTAAGTTTCTCTAGGCGACATTCTCCAGTGTCATGGTTGATAATTAAGATACATTCTTTTAGGTAAGGCTTCTTTGAGCCCTTGAAAACAGTCACTGGTGGAGTTGAGCCCTATTAAATCAGAAGTCCAGTGTTAGTCCTGTAGTCTTTTTTCTTAGAAACAGCAATCCATCAGAGGTGACGAGTTCACTACAAATGATCATTTCTAGCCATTTAAAATGTTATTGGTTAATTCAAATTAGAGTCGCAGTAGCCATGTCCAAAAGCAGCTGGTGTTTGACTGGAATGGGATTTTACTCGCTTAGCTTAGTTCGAAACTGATTAAATGCTTATTTCCCAATGAGAGCAGGCTCTCTCTAGGACTCCTCTCACCAAAAGGGGTTTCAGTTCCCACATCAGCAGAGCAGTAAAGCATGGCAGGTAGTAAATTTTCCCTTTCCAGTCTTTCCTGCTTTAGAACTGCACTAGAGCAATAAATACCAAGGGGAAACTTGCACTGCCAACAAACACATGAAGCTTTTCTGTGTACGCAACACTTCTGGGTCATCCTACAGCATATTTCCAGTGTGGCAAATACACTTAAAGTTACAGTGCAGCTGTTTAACCTTTGGGTCTTTTGTAATCTTACATTCTTAGAGCAGTTGTATTTCTACTCTAAAAATCACACAGGCAGCTCTGAAACAGCACTAAAACTTTATGCCTTTCCATAGTCAGGATATATACTTCTGACAACAAAACAAATCATTCCCTTAAGCCCACCACTCTTCAGCCACACCAACTCACCTCAATATTTGGCAGTGTTATTGTCACCTGTTCACCTTTGCCAACTTCAAGGTCTCCTTCACAGGACATATCAATAGATGCAGGCTTAAAGTCATCTAAATATAAAAACAAACTAGATTATTTATAGGCTTTTCAGGAATCTTATAAATGTAGGCACCACATAATTGCAGTTGGAGGCTATTCAGTAAAAGCCTTTTTTGCTAGTGTATCATCTACCATTCCCCTGGGCAGATCATTCCATAAGTCAATAGAATTCAAAGTCAAGCTGCTTTTCCCAAGATTCATTATAAGTGTTTAAGTCTTTTGGCTAAAATTAGAAAAACACCTTTAGGTTTTAATGGATAAAAAGGCCAAACAAGCTGTGTTATATTTCAAAAGATAAATCCTCATGTAATTATTTTCAGAAGAATCGATAAATAGTTCTTGAAAATGTTGATCCCAAACATGGGAGATGTAGACAAGTGACTGAAAATGTGAAGAACAACCTCAACCCTCAATATGCATTTCTCTTTCTGTTTCTGACTTGACTGTAACAAGTATGTCATAACCTGACAAAAACCTGGTGTTTCAGTATTGTTATTTTTGTTAAAAGCAAAATTCCTTCCCAATTTAACATTGATTTACATTTTGTCTTTTTCAGCATCTAAAGTACTGGTTAAAATAAGTTTTGAGCAAAAGAAGGTATCGATTTCTGGCCCTTTTCAAAACTCCTTGCAAACGAGCATGTGTTCAGGCATCAGCACAGCAGCTCTGTTACATACCATTACCTACAAGTTTTATTTCCACCTCAAATAACTTGGGAAAGGCTACAGCCAAAACTCTGCCTGTGCCGATTTAGGGAGACAGAATGGCATCAAGAGGTTCTTCAAGGCCTGTGATAACATATGTGCGGTTGAGCCCGGGGCAACCAGGTAAGGCAGGGCCAGTCTCGCATCCCGGGATGCCGGTGCCCTGCCTCGCACGCCGGAGGAGGCGCGGAGGGGACCCATCGGCCGGCACACCCTCCTCGCCTCGCTGCCTGCCCCATCTCACGCTGCTGGTCACTGGCGGCGGCATTCCTGCAGCTGGGGAGCTTCCCAGTTCCCTAACTCGGCCAGCAGCCATGGGCCAGGCGGCACAGACCACAGCTGGGAAGCACGGCTCCAGCCAGCACACCAGCCGGGCAGGAAAACCAGGCTGCAGGAGCTGATGGGCAGGGCTGTGCGCACAGCAGGAGGCTCGGAGCTCAGACACAGGTGACAGCCCCTGCTAACCTTGTTTAGGGCAAACCCCTAAATGTCGTCTTATAGGAATAAGCACACAACAATTCCAAAGTTTCTCATCAATTCGGAGAATATTTGCTGTAATATATGGCCCCTGGGCTGTTAATACTTGAGAAAATGAAGATATTGATGCTTCCCATCTTAACTTCTAACCACCAGCTCTCTTCCCTTTTACTCAACTGCTAAGAAAAACGTCAGGTGTCGGAAGATATTTCTTCTGCATGTGCATTTGATAGAACTGATGAACGTGCCAGTTTCTATGTCTCATTTGTTGGAAAGGAAAAGAGATTTCAAAACAGATTTCAGAATAAATCATCAAATTACAAGAGTCAGCATGAAACTCTGAGGGTAGGAGGTACCAGACGGGGTTGTTAGTCCTCTTTAAAATTAGGGTTAATTTCAAATTGCAGCATTTCTTTAAATCCATTTATAGCTTTTTTCCCCCTCTCCTCCGCTTCCACAGTTGCAGACAATGTGCCTAAGTGCCGTTCCCTTTGCTCACAGAGAGCACATTACCCATCTTGCACACTGGACAGACACTCTCCAGAGAACATACGTGACACTGAATCTTAGGGACATCAGTCTATAAATAACCACACAACAAAACCAAAAGCTGCAGTCCTAAATTACCAAGGACTATAATCCTGGGAGCATTTGTTTCCTAGCTACCCTCAGAATCTTTGAGCACACACCTCTCTAGATAGTAATTATGTACTCAGGAAGGGTGTACTGGCTCCGTGATTAACACCGCCTGCCTTTAACCTTTGATTGCTGAATTGTACGGAACTTCTGAAAACTGAGCGCAAGGAAAGAGGTCAGAGCCACAAGTTCAGCTTAGCTCGGTTTCCAGTAGAACCGCAGGGAGACACTAAGGAAAAGTGATAAAAAACGAAGTTAGGGCCCAGCGGGTAGCGAGGGGCAGCTCTAGGATACAATGGCCGTACGTGTTCCCAGCACCGACTGAGACCTGCACCGCTCCCGAAACCCCGCACGAGCACTCCACGGCACTCAGCTCCCAGCTGCGCTCCAGAACCCCAGGATATAGGCAGCCACCGAGCGTGGCCGCAGCCATCCCCCGCCCTTCAGGGGACCGCAGGGAGCTGGGGCCGCTGAACCCCTCCCCGACCCCCACAGCCCCCGAGAGCTGCCCCAGCACTCACAGCGGACAGTGTGGAAGGCGCAGCGCGGCTGCTTCTCGAAGCTCTCCCCCAGCTTTAGCACCCGCGCCTTGGGGTCGTAGAGCGACGGGACCGCTCCGTTCATCGCGGCAGCGCCTCACACCATGGCGGGCCCCGGGGCCGCCGCCGCCGCCCGCACCGAGCATCCCTCACACCGCCCGGGCCGGCGGGACCCGCCCACACGGGCTCCGATAGGCCGGCACGGGCAGAGCCCCGCCTCCCCCGAGCTGGATTGGTCAGTGAGCGCGTCCCTCTGTGGATTTCCACCAGTGGGGTTGGCGGAGGCGCCATCCCGCACGCGGATATGCAAATGCACCCTCCTCCCTCAGGCGAGAGCGCTGGTTGGCGGAGAGAGGCCGCGACCACACAGCTGTGAGGGGAGGGGGGCGTGGGGGAGCCGTCGCGTAGGAGACAGCGGGTTCTGCCTTCTAATCCCCCCTCCCTCCCCCCGCAGTCGGGGAGCTCCCGCGCGGCGGTGAGAGAGGCCGGGGGTGCGTGTGGATCGCCTCAGAGCGCCCCGAGGGGGCCCCGCGGCCTGGGGGTTTCGCGGCACCGGCGCCGCTGCTCCCGGGGACAGTGGTGGCACCGGGGTGACGCCGGTGGCAGAGGGCACCGCTCCCTCTGCCGTTTCCCCGGCTCTGGGTGAGGTGAGGCCGCTCCCGCTGCCCGCCCCGTGGGGCCGCGCTCAGGCTGCCCGACCGGAGGTGCGCCCTGCCGGCAGAGCCGGTCCGGCTGCCCGCGGCCTCGGGAGGGAGCGCGAATGGGGCTCCCTCCGTGTTTGTTTCCTTTCTCAGGGGGAGTCCTGCGGCCCGAGGCTTCCAGCTGGTGGTGCAGGAGCTGGAGGTGGGATCAAGTAGTGGCGTGAGGACCCCGCGCCTTAACATAAAAAGGAAAGAGGCTGGTATCGATGGTGGTGTGCGCCTCTGGCTGTTCCCTATGGCAGCCACGGACCCCCGGGTCCTGGCCTTGGCTGCTCAGATCACTGAGAGCAGAGAACAAGAGATCCCCCTGCTGCTGCTGAAGTTAAAGGGTAATTAATGCCGTTCCTAAAATAAAAGGATGAGCTGGAGAGCTATGGCCAGGCCTTCTCCCGTCTGTCTCCTTAAATACAGAAAGTTTTTCTGGCACTCTGTAAGGAAGATTGATACGGCAGCTTTTACTGAGAGTGGCATTTGGCTTGGCAACAATAAGGAGGAGGAGCTGGGGAGCAAATGGACAGAAGTTTTTTCTGGCTTTCGGCTGTCACCCTGATAATGTGTGCCCTTTCCCTGCTGATACAGGCAGGGATCTTACACTTGGTCAAATCATTTCTCCCAGTGCTTTTTGGGCAGAGAGCCAGCGTGGTTGTCAGTATTCAGTGTTTAAATCTTAATGTAGAAACAAGATCATGAGCTGCTGTGTGACTTCCCTGTCTTTCCTTCTGCTATACAGCCACTGCTCATAGGAATGGTTGAAACAAGTCAGGCCCTGTTCTAAATTGGGATGTAATTATAAGGAAGCTATATGTTTCCCAGTGGCTGTGGTTTTATCTAGCCTAGGAAATTCATACAAATGGTTCATATCCCAGGTAATGTTTGTTTTGCTACTAAATATGTAGGGAGAAAATGGAAACCTAAGTTTAGCTATCCTTCCCAGTTGTCATATAATCTTACAAATGAGTTGTAGCTGTAGCAGCAAAAATTACTGACAAAATATTTAATGCTGTTATTAGCACTTTTACAATTACTTTAATCCTGGATCCTGGCTCTGTGTACATATACTCTTCTTACATTTCAGAAAAAGAAAAAAAAATCTTGCACATCAGAATTTTATGTTCCTCTTTGTCTCTCTCTTGCTTTCTTCCCACAGGAATTTTAAGTAGTCCTTCCTTAGGATGTGAAGAATCAAATAAAATTAAGCAAGATATATATGATTATGGTCTTACTCAGTACTGCTTGCTGGTCCTTAAGCAAGACCACTCTCAGCTGCGTGGAGCCTGGGCTACTGCTGCCCAGCTAGCAGAGATACTAAGGTAAAAAAAAATGCTAAGAAGTTTTCGTTCAGTCCTTTCATCTTGCTCTTTCTCTTTTCAAGCTGTAATACATTGGCTCCCATCCAGAACAAGGCTTGTTGTTCAGGAAAGGCCAGGGTTAAAGTGCAGGGAGCAGTCAAGAGCAGAGGGGTCAGGCATAGCTTAATTGGTCCTGTTTAATTCATTTGCATTGTGTTTCATTGAGCTGGGGGAACTGTATGGTGAGAACAGGGTTTGTGTTGGCTTTACCTTTTTTTGTGGACAGTACTCACTAGTGCAACAGTTCTTACCCAGTAATTATATAATTTTGAATTGTAGCTATTTAAAAAGGTTTGTTTGCTTAGATTTCATCTTGCAGAGATCTTCAGCCTGATTGACTCACTGCTTGGCTTGACTGTATTTAAATATTTATTTAATATACCCATTTTAAGTATCTATTTACATTTTTATATATAGTAGATGACATAGTTCATACAGACTAGATAACCTGATGTAGTGATATTGTGAGAATGGCCTTGTAAATAAGAAAACTTTAAACTCAAACCCCCAGTGATCCAATCTCAATTTTAAATGTCAGGAAAAATAATACATTTTAAATTTTCCTCAAGTTGTACTTATTTTTGGCTTAACTAGGGAGCAAAATTCTTAGGCATGAAGTAATTATGTGACCATCTCTTATTTATGCCATATTTGCAGTATGAATTTTTAATGTAAGGACTTTCAGTAAGGGATGCAAGAATTATCACCAGAGTAGTGTGATACTTAAATCATCCCCTATAAGCTGTTACAGTTGCAGAGAATACTGAGATTTATTTTAACTGTAAAAATGTCCTTTTGTAGCTAGATGAATCTCAGCTTCATGCCTAGAATTTGTTTTCCAAGGGCTTTGCTAGACAGCTTTACGTGTGTGCATTCCCAAAAAGCTAACATGGCCTAGATAAGATATCAGAAAGCAAAATTCATAAAAAGTCAGGAAGACTCTTTTGTTGCACTGGTATCAGTGCTGAGTGCAGAACTGAAACAACTTGCCAGTTGTAAAACATGCAGTTTCTTGTAAAAAGTCTTCCAGAAACAACTGACGTGTTGCGGTGAGTAAAATAAGAGAGCTGAGATCTGAGGAACTGATTCTAGCCCACATGCCTTCCTCAGTTAGAGAAGAGTTGTAGACAGGCTTGCTGAAGGTTTCATGATATATTTTTCATATGTATTTTCACTGCCTGATATGCACCCCCTTCGTCATCAGGCTTCCTTTATCAGTTTTTTTCCTACCTTTCTATTTTGCCTTTTTTTTTTCCTTCTTTATGACCATCAGAGCCCTTCCCTAGAATATGGAACAAGCCTGAACAGATTCTATGAAGCTGAAGGAGAAAGTGCCTTGGATATGTTTTTAAATGAGAAATGCTATAATAAGTAGTAATGTGGTCTCCAACCTGCAAGTGATTGCTCTTCCTTGGAGGCAGCCACCTTGGAGCCAGTCACAGCAGTGAGCTGTTGTTCAGGGGGGAATTGTCCCATGCCACTGAAGCATTTCTCCGATGACGTGACATTCATTCAAAGTTGTTCAAACAGGCCTTTGACTATTCAGGTTGATTTTTTTTCTCTTTTTTTTTTTCCTTTTCCTCCATTTCAGTCATTGTTGTGTAGGGCTAGAGGTGAAAGAAGATCCTGAGGAATTTTACAAGAAGTTTCTTCCTTCAGCTATAGACAGCCTGCTGGTTTTGGGAAAACGCTTGCAAGCACGATTTATCCGAGCAATCAAGGTATTTAAGTTTCATAGTTAAAAGAGCAGAGAACACCTGCTAACTTTCTGAGGTCACATATTGGATAAGTAGGATATTATTCTAGGGACATGGTATTATGAAAATTTATTTTCCAGAAATTGCAGTAGATTTTCTTATGCCTTGGAGCTCTGAAGCTGAAATCTGTCATTGTGCAGCATTTGCTCCACGACTTGTGCAAAGCCACTCTTACCATAGGCCCGCTTAGATAGTTTGGCTACTACTTTTCACAAGTTTTAAAGGTAGAGGGAAGGAGTGCAATTATAAGAAGGACTGAAGAATTAGAGCAGTATAAGAGGGAAAAAAAAAAGCCCTACAAAAGACAGCATCCCAGTCACGGTAGTGTCTTAACTTCGCATATCATTAGTTCAGCCTTTGTAATGACTTAGTTCCCACTAATGTTATTCAGCTTTACAGAAAATGGTTTAGGAAGTCTTAAGATTTTAGATCGGATTTGTTGAAGTTCATTTTGTCATTCAATTTCTGCTGCATAATTGACAAAAAATTCCAAGAATGCTCACTCTGAACTTGCACACAGAGAATGCCAAAGGCAGACTTCATGAATTTATAAACACTTTCTCACATTTCCCTCCTTTTTTGCAGTGTGGAAGGGTTTTTCCCAGCAAAGTTCCCTTGTGCTTCTGAAGCATTCTGAGTTCTAGAATCAGAAGGAAAAATACCCCCAAAAAAGAAAAACCCACGAGTAATTTAAATAACCAACTTCGTGGATTCTGACAGTTTCTTTTAATATCCCCATTTCTCCATCCTGTCTCGTTTCTTGGCTCACTGGCTTGTTGCACTTAGTCAAAGTTTTCCTACGAAGTATAGTGATAGACACCGCAGACAAGCAATTCTCAGAAAGCATCAGTGCAGTAACATCGTTTCTGTTAGTCCAATACTTGAGAAGGGCATTTAGCACTTAAGAAAGGAAGCTTCCTAAATGACGTCCCGGGAGACTCTTATCCACAATATGTAATTTCCCCCATACTTTCTTATTATGTCTCAGCCTACATGCTGCTTGAGTCATGCTTGTGGGCAAAGATTTCTTTTGAATGCAAATGCAGTCTACATTATAATTAGTACTTTGGCTTTTAAACTTTGTGGTCTCAGAGGTGACTGGGCACCCAGACTTGGTGCTTGCTCAGTGGAATTTTGGAAATCCCACTCTACCAGTGGAGATTTGAAGTTTATTCTGCTCTCTTTTGCTTTTTGTACAAGTCTTTGAAGTCAAGGGAAACAGTGAAATAGCTTGCAGAAACTGACATGTTGCCAAAACACAGAGCAGATAATATTACAGTTTAACACATTAGTGTTATTTTGTATCTCTCCTTGTGAGTATGGACCAAATACAAAGTTAAACCTTGACTGAGGGCTGGGGCTCCAGCAGGGATCTAGGAATAGGCTTCCCAGGGTTTCATTTGTGGAGGTTCAATTAACGTGGGATATATAAGGTCAGGTGCTTTGTAACAACATTTGTCAGCAGTGTGGTGCTGTTGAAAGCCCTTTTGCTGTTCCACACACCAAAATTCCAGATTTCCAGTAGTTTGTGGCTCACACTCTGAATACGGACTGGAATGTGCATCTGTGTGTGCATTCACATGTTAAAGCCTGAATTCCTACTGGTCATAGGGGAGCAGTGAAGCACCTCTGCAGTGAAGAAAGGCTGAGAGAGATGGGGTTGTTCAGCATGAAGAAGAGAAGTCTCAGATGAGAACTTATATCACCTCCCAGTACCTAAAGGGGCTACAAGAAAGCTGGAGAGGGACTTTTTACAAGGGCATGTAGTGACAAGATAAGGGGTGATGGCTTTACACTGAAAGAGGGAGGTTTAAATTAGGTACTGTCAGGGTGGTAAAATACTGGGACAGGTTGCCCAGAGAAGCTGTGGATGCTCCATCTGTGGAACTGTTCAAGGCCAGGCTCGATGAAGCCCCGAGCAGCCTGGTCTAGTGGGTTCCAGCCCGTGGCAGTGGGGCTGGAACAAGATGGACTTTAAGGTCCTTTCCAACCCAACCACCTTATGATTGATTCTATGTTTTTTTCCAGTCCAGTGTTATCACAGGCAAGCACATAACGTAGTCTGTTTGGCAAACGGATCAAATTTCAGCTTTATAGTGGTTTTGTGTTTGCTCCCAGACCGCCGACTAGGAGGTGCTTCTGAAGCTTCACCACACCAGTTTTCAGGAACCTTTTTCATTTTGACTGTGTCCTTTGCCACTTTGTACCTTTTTTTTTCCCATCTTCTTTAAAGTAATATATTTCCCACTTAGTGCATTAAATCTGTGATGCATATTTGCTGAGCTATTATTTTTCTTATCCCTCCTATGCTATCAAATATTTTTAAGGAGTAAACAAGATTTCTCTCTCCTTGTTGTGATTTTTTTTCCCTGAATGGATGCTTTTACTTTTTTAGTATGTTCAGATCTCCTTGATTGATCTTTGACCTCAAAGGTCTCAAAAGTTGTGGTTTTTTTTACTAGTTCCTACAGTTTCACCAACCTCATTTGGAAATTTGGTGGAGTTTGGTCTCCAAATTCCTGAGGCATACAAACTGTCCCATGACATCAAGCTGAAGTCCTCAGTGACGATACATGCACATGTTTTTACCTACTTCTCCTTTGTTTAGGACAAAGAAAAACAAGACTTTTTGCACTGGTTCCAAATAGTAACTGATGCCATCTGCTGGCTGTTCGGTGGGCACAGTCAACTAGCAGCGTGTGGTAAGGGAAATGTCAACCCACAGAACACCTGAACATTTATTTATGGCAACTGCAAGTATCAACAATCACTCTTAAGCTAATCTCCACCATGTCTTCTAAATTGGAGTAGATGGTATATCAGTCTCTTTAAGCAGTCAGCTCAACAGAAATATCTAAAATGGTAAACATCCACTAAAGGGAAATACTCAAGAGTTCCTCTTCTAGTCTTTCAGAGACAAATATTTAAAGTGTCATCCTATAATTTCCCTTTGTAAGTCTATATCTTTTAAAAATCAGGAGGTTTTTTTCCCAATAAGAGACAGTTGATCTTTTCCTGTGTGTGATTAAAATATGAAAAAATTTGACCAGAGTACATTGTTGGCCCTGACAAGTAGATAGAATTAGAGACAGATTTCTGAAGTTTTTGCCATGACAGGAAATTTTACAGATATCTAACAAACTTTACTGTGTATTTCTGACCAAAATAAGCTTTCATTTAAACTGATGTTAATCACACTGATTTTGAAAAGCAGAATTTGGTTTTGTTTCTAGTATTGAACAAAAACCCAAGGATGATAAGATGTGTAACTAAAAACACACATGGTCAGAAAAATTACTGAATACATAGCCAGTGATACACTGGGCTAAATAAGATGGTGCTTTAATGACATCAGTGGACTTGCATTAAATAACCTGGGGTAACAAACTGTCAGGGTTGAGGTCCTTAACTTTTTTGGATATTGCTGCCCCAGTGTTAATTCCACTGTTGTTGTAAGGAAAGGGTACTAGTACTACATGAAGGCGTTTAAAGCTTTCATTCCCTTGCAACATCAGTGCCTGAGGGATGTCCAAAGGCAGAAAAAAAAGGGTTCAGCATGTTTTTCGGATGTTAAAGTAATTTAGTTATCTCAGTAAGTTTCAGTGTAAGAATTATAAATGAGGGAGTGTGTTCCAGAAACAGTATCTGGTTTTACTTGCTATGGCTTATAATGAAGTTTATTTGTTTTATGGTATTTTCAAGTGTGGTTCTGGTTGCATGATTTCTTGTTTGCTTGTTTTTGGTTTTTTTTGCAGTACTGCAAAATGATCGCTTCTTGCAGTTGTTAATAACAGATGATGTTGAAACAGCAATTATAATCATGTCTGTGTTACACAATATTTTGAGGATCAATAGGTTAGTTGTTTTCATATCATTATTTTTCTTAATAATAAATATAAAAGGTACTTCATTACTGCGTGGTAAAATAAAACTTTTTCATATGCAAGCATTGTTGTGTGTTATTGTTTGGGGTTTTTTTCCCCCTAGTCTTTGTCATAGACATTGAAAACATTAAAAAGCTGGGTTTTTAGTCTTCTTAAATTGAGGGAGTGGTAATTGGTTGATGGAAACAGTAGAACTGCCTGGATCATATTCCTAGTCCAGCTAGCTGGGCATCTTGGCTTGCTGTATATAGCCTGACATAGCTAAAAATAAGTCACTGTTAAAAAGTTCATGTTTTTTAATTAACACTTCTGTTCTCTCCCCCTCCCCCCTTTTTTTTCCTTTCTTCTTTTTAAAGTTCTGTCTTGCTTCAAGTTGAAGAAGAGACCCTTCACTCTGTTTTGGATGAACTTGTTTATAAGCTTTCCTCTACCACTAATCCTGCTGTAGGAAGTGCTGCCACAAAACTGCTCTTGTTGGTGGCAAAATTTTGCAAACAGCTTGTGCAGTTATTCACAGATCGCTACAAAGGTTTGTAAACATGCGTGGGACCGATCACTTAGCCTCCTTTTACATTCCCTGTGAAAATAAAATGACAGAGGTTTCCCATTGTGGTTCAATAACTCTCCAGTACAGGTGGAAACCGCAGTGCCATGTTGCTCCCTCTATTAATTTTCATTGCAGTTTAAGGTACCATGCCTCTTTCTGTTTCCTAGTTTATTTTCTTCTGTGTATTGAGGACTCTGCATGTGGCAACTTGTCTTTTAAAGCTGTTGTTTGTCACTTGCAACCTGGTGGGCTTTACTTATTTCTGTTTCCCTGTGCAGGCTGGTTATTGAGGGATCCACCAGTAGGGTGCCTGTACTGCCACAGTCAGAGAGCCTTGTGTCACATCTGCCACAGTGCTAAGGCTCACTAATCCAGAGCATGAAAGTTTTACTTAGAGTGAACTGCTGACCCTGGCTGCTGCAGGTCTGCTCATCTGATAGGGGGCTGTTTAGTTATCCAGGAGCTGACTGTCTTTTGATATCCAAGTAATTGGAATGAACTCTTTCCAAGAATTCATGAAATTAGGTTATCGTTTTGTCTTGATGCCTTCAGATGATGAGGCTGAGTATGTGTATAATTTGTTCTATGTTATTCATTCTTTAATGAAGTGTGCCATTTAATGTTTCTGTCTCTTAGCCTAGCAGGGAGCTCCAGGAAGCCCCTTTGTACTCTATCATGCCCATGGAGACTAAGGAAGAGGCATAATGTTTGCCAGGTCTTTTATATTCTGGATGTTATTGTTGGTCAAAACTACTTGTGAGCAGCCTCAGTCCTTTAAAGACAGGAACAGTAAGAAGAGGGAATGCTAGGCAAAAATGTGCAATTCCCGTTTTTTACACTTGTGCTGATTACTTACTATACAGTACCAGCCAGATAAATTTCCAGAGCAGATGAACAGCTTTGCCATCCTTTTGCCTACAGAACTGAGAGGAGGGATTCCTTGTAGTATGGAATTAAGTATAATGTGCCTAAGGCTGGTATATTGTGGATTCTTGAGAAGCTGCCGTGATGGTCTGATCATGCCAGCTGTAGAATGCTGGCTTGTCTGAAGAGGTGCAGATCTCCATCAAAGGATGCTTTATTTTGCTCTAGAATCACAGTATGCCACAGTCATTTAGAAACTCTTCATCTCTCTCCTGTACGTTTCCTCTTTCCACTAAGAAAAGAAAAAAAGAAATTGCTTTTTTTCTCTACTGTTTTTTTTGAAGTTAGAATCCTTCTGTTAGTTTTAACTCAGGCTTTGGAATCCTTTAGAGACTTTGAGGAATAAAAGCAGCAAAGAAGGCATTACAGCATTTCCACCATCTGGAATCTCACTGAAGTCCCTTGGCTTCACAGTGGCTCAGAGCTGTTGGCAGGGTGAGGTGCTTTGGTGTGAGCTTTGCCAGTGATGGCAGCCTGCCGGAGGTGAGGGCATCTCTCAGACCAGCACAGTCAGGTTTCCAGAAGGGCCTGACCTTTTGTCTGCATGGGTTGACACATCTGTGAGGCACATTTGAGGTATTCCCTGTCAGTAGCCAAAAGGTGCATATGGCTGTGAAGTCTGTACGGAGACTGGCAAATGGTTGTATCAGACCCACAGCACTTCTGTGAGGGAGCTCTCTTGTGTAGCCTGGCTCCCTGCTTTTGCAGGGCTCAGTCAGCCTTGGGGCACTCCATTTAGAGCCCTGCCTGTCTCTCTCCTGAAGCGTTTAACTGACGTTGTCTTTCCAAAATGGTGCACATGGTGCCACAGAGGTGTCATTTCTGTGTGCTCCAGATCCTGTAAGTACATATGAATATTGGAGTTGCCTGGTGTATGAATATGCTTGTGGACAATGATTTGAAGATGCAAAAGTTACTTGAATCTGCAGTTCTTCAGGATGCAAACATGTGCATACTTCTTACCCTCCTTTCTCTTCCCTCCAACTCCCTGCAGAGCCCTTAGGCTCTGGGATTTGTGTGATACAAACATTTTAGCACACGTTGCTGTCTACTTGCACAGAGAGTGTATGTGTGTTGTGGGGGGAGCACAAGTGTGCTTTTTATCTACTGCAAACCCAAAAAGCTCTTTTGTCTCATGGATTGGATGCACATGCACTCACAGTTAAACTATGCTGTGCAGATAAGACATCAAACAATTCAAGTTAGAAATAAATAAATTTTATTATGAAAAATAAAAAAAGAGTGTTAATAACACCCAGCACTTGTGTGGTGCTTTGAATTCTTTTTAGTACCTTACAATGACTTACTGATAAGACACTGAAAGTACATTGGTAATTTTACTGTCAGTGATATAAACACAATACTGGCTCAGATGTACAAAATCACTGGCTAATACTTCTCTGTGATACGGAACATCAGATATTCTTTGATAAGATTATGCATTGACACTCAAAGATGGCTGATGGTGTTCAGCTCTCATGCTCCTTTGCACATAGAATCATATTTGATTTGTTGACTGGCAGTTTGTTACTTTGAAAGCCTGAAAAGAAAAATTCACCTTAGTGAATTAGCTTCTTCTCTTTCTCTTAGGATTAAAAGGGCTTTTAAGTAAACAGTGGACTGGCAAAGGATTTGACAGGGAGCTCAATCAACTCTTGGACCTGCTGTATTTGGAACAATCCAATGGAAAAGGAGAAATGCAGGTGATGAAGTTTAATGAGACTTTGAGATGTGAAATCCTATTTAGATGTGGAATCCTATTTCCATGTGATTTGTGTATGTTTTGAATGGATTTACTATATCACTTTGTGGACAATTTTCAAAACTTGAGTTATTATTTCACTATATTAATTAATTTTTTAATCGCCTTTTTAAAATTTATTTTGACTTTTTTTAAAACATCAAGAAATTTCTCAGTGATTAAGATATGGGACTGTGACTCAAGAGATTGACTTTCTGTGCAGATTCACCATAGATTTCAGTATAACCATAGGGGGAAAATAAAATAAAATAACTGCATCTGCTTTTCTCACATCAGTGTTACAAATTTAGATTTCTGAATTCCAGGCAGCATTTACATAGAACTAAGCACTTACATAGTCATATACAGAAAATGTGCAGTAAGAACACCACCTGGACTGTGTTCCCAATAAAAGAGACAATGTGTGTTTCATGAGCATCTTAAAAAAATTTTACATGCAGGTTTCTCAGAGACAATACTTTAATGAACATCAGAGTTATGTTTGCAGAGACCTGCTTTCATCTTCAACAGAGCAGGGTGTTTTGTGTTTTGGTTTGTTTGTGGGGTTTTTTTTAAATCCATTTAAGAATAGAGTTGATTTTTTCATATTTGCATTCCAATGACTTCTGATCATATGGCAAATGTTACATTTTTCCTGCTGCTCTTTCTCCAAACTTGTCTTTCTGTCCTCTCTAGTGTAGGTATTTTGATTGAATCACCATTTGAAATATCAAGTGCTTCAGGTGTTTTAAATACAAATTTCTAATATTGATTTTATATATATATATACACATATATATATATATTTGTGCTGTAGATTCATTTGTTTACCACAGAGAGCATCAATACAGGTGATCAGATTAGCTGCTTTTGGGGCAGGTATGGAGTTCATGATAATAACTGTCTTGTAAGACCTTAAATTCCCCAATTTGATGCATTTGAAAACTGATGGAGTTTGGCCAAATGTTGAGATTGTCCAATTATGCAAGCAGTAATAAAGTGTTTTTATATTCATAGAAAATATTCTACCAACTGTTTTATTAATTTCAGAAGCGGCATCAAGCAGCTTGCATAATCCAGGCTGCGTGGCGGGGATTTCAGACAAGGAAAAGGCTGAAAAAGCTACCCCAAGCAGTGATCACTTTACAGAGAAGCTTCAGGTAAACAGTATGACTTTGTGAAAGACAGTAAAGAATAAAATCTAGTAAGAAGGTTTGGGTTGGGCTGGGTTTTCTCAAGTCATAAAGGGACAGGAAAAATTCAGGTCGTGTAATTCAATGTCCTGTTTGAAGTAGGCCCAGCTTCAAAATGGAATCTGGATGCTCAGGGCCACATCCAGTTTTAGGTCTCCAAGGATGGAGATCCTACCATCTCACTTGATCCCTTTCCTTGTGCTGGATGATTTGCCTTGTGAAGAATTGTTCCATTAGAGGCAGTGGGAATTTCCTTGCACTTACCACTGCCTCTTGTCCTTTTCCTGAGCACCCCCATGAGTCTGGCTGTGTCTGCTCTATAACACTTCTTTAGGTGGTGGGAGACAGATTTGCCTTCCTTTAGGCTAAACACACCTTGCCTGTCCTTATATATGCTACATTCTATGGCCCTAATTGTCTCTGTTTGGACAGTCTCTATCCCTCCCGTTTGTCAGTATTGGTCTTCCATTGGTGGTCCCTGTAGAGTGTGACCAATGCTCCAGGTGTGCCAAGTAAAGCCAAATAATCTTCCCACTAAGTTGTAGCCTTTGTTCCTGCAAGGGCTCCCTACTGGCTAGTGTCCAGCCTGTCCCCCCTTTTCTTTGCAGTTGCTGTCTGGGTACTCAGTGCCCAGCCTGTGCTGGTTCATGAGGTTATTTAGTACCAGCTGTAGAATTTCCCATTTGAACTTCATGAGGTTTTTATTGAACCGATTTCTGTGTTTGTGGAGGTTTCTCTGAGTGTCAGCCCTGCCCTGCATGGGAGACTGTGATGACAGCCTTGGTAAAGTCAAGGAAAATGATATCGACTGCTTTCCCCCCATCCACAGAGCCAGTCACCACAGAATGCAATCACGCTGGTCAAACGTGATTTGCCTGTGGTAAATCTATGCTGGCTATTCCCATTCACCTTCCCGTCCTTCCTGGATATAGCTTCCCTAAGAATTTGTTCCCATGTCCCAGGCCCTAAGTTTGGGCTGACCAAGTGTTCTATCATTTTGAAGATGCCTTTTTCCAGTCAGCTGTTATTTCTCAAACATAAAGCTAATGTAATGCCAATATGAGCTTTTTCACTACAGATTTTTTTAGCAGTAACATCCAAACAACGTGCTTTTTCAGCAGTACCAAACTTCCACTTCTGGTGCCAAAAGCTCCAACTGTCCCTTTCCCAGCTGCCAGACTTCTCTATGAAAAAAACTTACTTCTGTGATGCTTTCATGTTTTCTGTGTAAAAATTTGTGGCATATGGAAAACTGAAAGTGTGGCACACTGTGGCATGGGATTGCACTAAATAGCACTAGAAGATGATGTACTGGTGGTAGGACAGTTAACTGGTTCACAGTTAACTTGACACAAAATTGCCTTGTAAATTAAATTGGAGCTTATCGTAGAGCTTCCACATGCCAGAGTGCTGCAGAAACCAAGGCCCATAGTGCTTGCTCAGTGTAGTGCTTGCAAGACCTTGTTCTTCATAAATTTTTAAATCTTCGGCTCTCAGAAGCAGAGTCACTTCAGTGACCTGGAAATAGTATCCTCTGCCTTGGAGCAGCACAGAAGGAGGAAGCTATGTAAATAATGCTCGTCTCACTTGAATAAGATTGCAGAAGTAATGTTAGCACATGTTAGGCTAACTGCTTTGAGAAATTTAGTGTGAATTTAATATAGGTTAAGGGATCTAAATCAAGTGCAGACTCCACAGCAGGTTTTTTCAAGCTTTTTTTGTACATTGATCATTACTGTGTGAAAAGTAGATCTTAGAAATCATTGTCAAATCACATTGCATTGTGGCCAAAGTAATACAAAGCAAACAGTTATGCTTTATTGTCTAGACTGCCCTTAAGAGGATATTGGACTATCTAAGGTGCAATCTTTAAATTCTGAAAGATTTGCAGGGGCAAGCAGTGTGTCTGTTGAGGGCCACTGGTCACTGCACTTGTGTGCTGCAGTCAGACATCCTTGTCACTCCTTTTTACTCTACCATACACTCAAAGCCAATATTCCTTCCCTCATAAGGCACCTTGCAAGCCTGCAGGCCAAACTTATACTCCAGGAAATCTGGATGATGGGCTCAGACACATCATGGAAAAGCAGCAGGGAAAGGGTGGTAAGACTATCAGCAATCACCAAGCTGCTTTACTCCCTTGTGTCATCTTTTTAATATTGTAAGTGTTAGTGTGTGCCTTTTAAGTAGTTCTTGAGCCATTTAAATGGACTTTTGAAAGTGTTTGTTTAATATTGAGAGGAATGGAAACTTTCTAATATCCTTACAGTTATGTGTTCATGGCTCACTCAGTCCTAGTGTACTGATCAAATACAATAACTGTACAGTGCCAGTATTGGTTTTTTTCTGTCTAGGTCAAAACTGCTCTTAGCATTACTCTGAAAAATAGTGTTTGGAATATTGTAAACATGACTTCAGAAGAGCTTTTAAGAGGACTTTTTAATTTTTAGCAGTCAGGTTCCGGTTATGTTCACAGATTTATTTTAGAATAAGTGTGGTTAAATACTGCCGAGATTGAAACTCCAAACTTTGCTCACCTGCAGCTGCAGAGGAAGATCTTAAACTCTGCAAGTTATAAACTTTTGAAACTGTGGTTTCAGAAGTATCTCCTCAGTGAATGTTAAAGCCTGCAGTCTCTCCTTGAAGCTAGTTCACTATTACATAGCTAATTGTAGGGCATTTAAAATTGCAATAATTTTTATTAATAATGCATCAAAAATGAAACCATTTTACATTTCTAAAGAGATGACCAGAGGGAGGCTGCTCTGTGCCATGAACTGCAGAAGGAAGCTTGGATCTTACTCTGTTGTATGTTTTACTTTAGTTCAGAGGCAGTTCCTTGCCACAGTGTAGTCTTGTGCAAGCAAATATATCTTATCATTAGGAGAAACAGAGGATGAAAAAGATCATGTGTTTTGCAGACTACGTAGGAAAGAATCAGTATTAAAGAATCATTTAAATACCTGACAGACACTCTTGGTTTCACAGATATGCATCTGAGAAGTTCATGAAACATTTTTGTAGTTTTCAACCTAGTGAAGCTGATAAAAATCGATGGGCAAAATGTTAATAGTTTTATCAAGAAAATGTCATCAAAAGTCTTGTTTGATCCTGTGACTTCATTTGCCTTAGGAATATAATATTTGGATTAAAATATTAATTGCCTGAATTAAAAATGTAAAAATTTACAGCTCTAATTTGCAGAAATGTGTGGGCTGAAAACCTTTAGTTTCCTTGAACCCATTCTGATATCATCACATGTATCATGATCTGTCTCTGTAGGTAAGTGTGTGGGCACACCTCAAGTCTGCATTACAGTTGTAAAAGGATTATGGTCTGTCAAATTGTGGTGGAAGCTTTATACGTTAAGGTTAGAGCTTTAAATCCAGAGCATCTCTTTTACACAACGGCTTCCATCCCAATCTCTCTCAAACCAGTTATAAAGGCTAAAGAGAAAGTATGTTTGGTGGAAAAATTATATCTCAAATTATACTAGTAATGGGAAACGCAAATAGTTGAGTAGTACTGTGAGTCTAAAGGTATGTGCCATGCAGCAATCGCAAATTGCTGGACATAAGTTGTAGTCTATGGACATTTTCCTCCTCTGGCATGCCTTATACCTCTGCTCTGTCCATTGGTTTTCTTTCCTAGTGCTTAAAGTACTTCTTTCATTGTCCCCAGAAAAGTGCTAGAGGAGAGCAGAACTCTGGGCTGTGGGCCCAGTAGGGGTACTCAGGTCCTGAGTGGGGATGTGATTTTGCTGCATTAGGAGCAGAGAAGTCCCACTGTTACCTTGTTGAGGGGTAAAGCTGTACATTCTCAGGCCTTGAGCTGCTAATGAGGTTGGGTCCATGGGGATGAGAAGGGGCAGTGAAGGGAGGGGGAGTCTCAGCTCACACCTCCTCATACTTCACTGAGACCATGGCCAAGTGGTCTCAGTAATTACTAGTATTGGTACATAAGTATATTAAGTATTTTCTGTTAGTCTCTACATTGATATGTTGCTGTGTATATAGTTGATGTACATATTGTTGTTAGCCTAAACACTCCAGGGCCAGTTGCAGAGTTTTCAACTGTCTCATCTGTGAAACATCTGCTGCAGCCTTTTCACTGCACAGCAGGGCAACATCCTAACATCAAATCTAGAACCGATCAGGAAAAATTTGCAAGGAGATTCTTTCCTAGTGTTCTCTTAACAAAGCTGATGGAGCAAATGTGTCAGTCTGTATTTCCTGGAGAAAAAAAATCCCTCCAAAATTAAGAAGTGAGGCTTGGCAGCCAACATTCTGATCTACTCTTGCAGTCAGTAAAAAAATAATTATATGTATTGTGGGAAGCAGGTGCCATGCATGCTGATGGATGGACTGGAAAAGGTGCATACTGGAGCAGATGGCTAATGTTGCTTTACCTCTTCACCAGATGATGGAATCAAAATTGTTGTTCCAATTCATTCTGGCTGTGAATGTCCCACACGAAGCATCATTCCCTTCAGGGTCCTTAGAACTTTATCCTAAGTAAAGATTTATACTTTGATTTCATAGAGTAGTTCAGAGTTTTTCATGGCTATAGATAGTGTGGTAGTTTGTTAGTTTGCAGGAGACTTCTCATTGGTTGGTGTCATTCTGCAGCCAACAGCTGGCATAGCAGATTGTTTTGTGGATTTTCTTTGTCGATGCTGGACCATTTAACACGAAGAAAAAGAGAGATACTTTAAAATGTACAACTTAAAGTAATTGTTAATGTATTGGTGTATTGCAGAGCTAAACGGGAACAGGAGCTGCAGCATTTAACAAAACAGAAGGAAGATGAAGCTCTAAAACTGCAAATGCAACTTCAGAGACAGAGGGCTATGAGACTCTTCCATGAACGACAGCTGGCCTTACTGGAAGTAGTCCATGCCAGTATGATTTATATTAAACTATAGCAGAAGATTAAAGTGTCTGGGACTCCTTAGGAACAATTTCCACAAATCTGTTTCCTAATCATGCATGTCTGTTTGCACTATAGTCTTACTGTCTCTTCTCCTGACCCAATTATCTGAAAGAGAATGTGCTAATTCCCCCAGGGCTCAGTAACTACTGATCAAGATCTGCTGCTTTCAAAATGGTGCAGGAGAAAGGGAGAGCCAGTTTTCTTGTGTTACAAAGCTCCATTGCAGCTATAATCTGCAAGACCTCACCCACAGCTAGGAGACCTTGGAGGAAGAGGGGCTTTTAACTGAGAGCACCTAAGTTTTTTGGTACTATCTAGTTTGAGGATTTACAATGTAAATTGTTAAGAGAACCTAGCCTACAGTCTTGTAACTGGATTTTTGTTACATTTGTAGGTCAGGTGAATAAATACATGGAGGAAATGGAGGAGAAATCAGCACTAACTATCCAGAGATTCTGGCGAGGGTATAGAGCAAGAAGAATTTTTCATCAGCAGAAACAATCTCTTAAGGAGTATAAGGCAGCTATCATCATTCAGAGAGCAGTAAGTATTTATACTTTGTTTTAACAGTAGATAGGACAGTAGATAGGAGTTTTAACAGTAGATAGGAGTGGATCATTGTGAAGCCTCATAAAACTCTGTTTATTCTCTTACTGTCAATGTAGCCATAATTTATTAAAAAATTACTCAGGGCCTAATAGTCTAAAGCCACAAGTTGCTTTAAAGGGTTAAATCTTGTATAGGCTACAAAGCCTAATACAGTCTTGTAAATAAAATTTAAAAGCTGCTTCTTTGAAACCCAGGGTTGGAATGTCACCGTACTACAGATGAGTCAGTAACTTATTATGAGTGTTGTTACTTACGATTTAGTGTTCATGCTGACCTTGTATGTTGTCTTTTCAGCATCATAGCTGCATTTAGGCTTTAACAGATGCGGTACTGAAAAACTCTTCTTTCACTGATTGTTTACAAACAAAGCAGGAAGACAAACTTCCTCTCTGTGATTGTCCCATTCTCATATGTTCCTTACAAAGGCTTGTAAATTCTTGGAGAAACGAAGAAGGAGGAAACCTCTCTCTCCTTGGAAAGAGCCCAAGGGACTGACTGATGAGCAGAGACTAGCTTTGCAGCAGAAGGTGGATGACTACATCAAATTGCATCCGGTCTGTTTCTTAGTCATTTCATAATTTGCATTAATGATGCAATATAAAATACTGTAGGGATTAAATATATTCACCTTCATAAATTCTGATCAAGATAATCCATTTGAGGTATGTATGTATTAACCCTGCTTGTTTGACAGCAAGGCACGAGGATATTGGGGATTTTAACCATTAACCTAATAAAAAGTGTCAAAGCAAACTGTAATTGGAAAATTTATATACATGATGATGGATAACTTTGGAGAGAGTTGCAGAGGAAGCAAAATTATGAAGGTAACAATTAAGAACAGCATTTGCATTCCTTATTTAGGCATTATTCTGCCCCCAGAAGTTTTAAAATAACCAGCTTCTAATGGTAACAAACTGTTATTTTCCTCCAGGCTTCCCAAATGTCAGAAGAAACGAGTAAAGAATTGCATATGCAGGCTCAGGCAAAGCTGGCACAGTTCCTGTTGAGGAGCAGGCTGGATCAGAGAGCAGCGCAGCGGAGAGAGGCTTTACTGGCTCAGGTCAACACCGATGTGGAGCTGCTAATGAGTATGTGACTGCTCTGATCATGGCTTTGATTACCATTTGGATTAAACCAGTTCAGAGGGAATATTAGAGTGAGCAGTGGTAAAGCCTCATTTCAAAACTGAAATATCTTTCTTCCTTTGCCATATGCCTTATTTTGAGACTCAGGCTTTGTTAGAGATTATCCAAGTGCTGCTGTAGGTTAAGGATAAACACCTGTTTTTCAAGGAGCATCTTACTCTTCTGCTGAAAGCCTCTCTCTGATATGTTCACGAGAAAAGCAATGGCCCTATAACAGGCATTAGAATTTCTTCAAAGGGGGTCTCACACAACCTATTCATCCACATTTGTTTTGCTTTGGTTTGTTTTCTTGTCTTGTAAGTAAGCTGCTGGTTAAAATGCTCTCACCACTTCCAGATAAAGAGGGAAATCTTTGAGCTGCGAGTTCCATGTTTTCATTTTCTCTGGCCTGGCTTTAAGTGAAACAGAATTCACTACAATGCTATCTTAATTCCAGACAAGTGGCCACATGAAATAGCGAGAGTAGCAAACTGCAGCCACCAGAGAGCACCCAAGCTGGGCAGAATTCAGCAAGTTACTGAATTCCATTATTTAGTCTGTCACTTGCTGTGTCACTGCAGCTCATCACTCCCCGAGCAGGCAAATCAGCAACACACTGTTACACTGTGCTGGGTCCCCCAAGCAGGGAATTCACAGTGCTGCTGCACCAGAGCAGTGGGAACACCATGCTGCTGTCACCCTGCACCAGGAGCGCTGATCCACAGTAGTGACGAGGAGATCCTCTGAGGTTATACTTCCACAAGAAGTCATTTTGGTGGATGCCACCAATTCACCTGAAAGAAATAGTCCATATTTCCCCTTCCTTCTTTCTACTCCATTATGTATTTATTTTCTCAGATTAGCCTTTTTTTGGATTGCCTCTCCAATCAGATTTATGATTTATCATATTGTCATAAAATTGCAATGCCAGCACAGGGAAAGGAGTGACCTAGGAAACTAGGACAGTGGGAAGTGGGAGGGTAGTGTTTCTTTTTTTTTTTTTTTTTAAATACTCATAAAACCACAAACAAAATACCGAAAACTCTCCTTCTTGTTCTTGCAGATGCTCCAGGTTTAGCAGAGACCACAGAAAAAGATCTTGGTGCCTTTATGAGTCGATCAATCCCTGTAGCTACCAAGGCAAGACAAACCCACAACACTATGCTGAAATATACTCGTTGGCCGTGGTGGAAGAAGCTTGGAGATGAGTTTATGGAGGATGATGTAATTCCTGACGATGCCATAAATGCAGAACTGGAAACTCTCTTTATTGGAGGAAGAAAATCCTTTTAGGTAACAAGCAGAAGAATTTCATATTCAACCAGACTCATACCTAGCACTATGCACTCGCTTGTGTATGTTTTTAAGGAAGGAAAATATTTGAAAAAGACTGAAAATGACCAAAGCCTTATTTTAGTGTATTTTACCTAGTGAGAATCCTTTCCTGTACATCAAGAGTTGGATCCTATTGACTGTGCTGTTGCAAATAGGATTTAAATACTGTAGTTGCAAATGAAGGTATTTTGTAACTTGTATCACTTTAAAAGTAAGTTCATAACATTTGGCTTTTCAGTTCTTATTCACACTGGGATGCATAAAGAATCTGGCCATTGTAAAAGCCTGGGATTTTATAGCAAAACATTTTATCAGGTGATGTGCTTTGAAATAAAGATGTGTCCAGAAAAAACCAAGACACCAATAAGAAATCAAGCAAACACAAGGAAAGCTGGATGCTTTCTCTGTGTTCCTCCCAGACTGCCTGTCCTTGCTTCCACCCTCTGTAGGTTTCCTTTCGTTTGAGTTTGTCCATGAGTTCTTTGTTTATCTGTGAAGGCTTCCTGGTATTTTTGCCTGACTTCCTTTTTGTTGGGATGCATTGTTCTTGAGCTTGGATAAGGTGATTCTTGAATATTAACCAGCTTTCTTGGGCCCTCCAGGGCTTTATCCCAGGGTACTCTACCAAGCAGGTCCCTGAAGAAGCCAGTCTGCTCTCCTGAAGTCCAGGGCAGTGAGCTTGCTGTGCACCCTCCTTGCCACCCTTGAACTCCACCATTCCATGGTTACTGCAGCCAAGGCTGCCCTTGGGCTTTGCATTCCCCACTAGCTCCTTGTGGATGAGGACAAGGTCCAGCATTGCACCTCTCCTTGTTGGTTCCTCTGTGTCTTGGAGAAGGAAGTAATCAGCAGTGCATTCTGAGAACCTCCTGGATTGCCTGTCCCCTCTGTGTTGTCCCTCTAACAGGTATTGAGGTGTTTGAAGTCCCCCATGAAGACCAGGACTTGTGAACATAAGGCTGTTCTTATCTGTGTGTAGAGGACTTTATCAGCTCAGTCTTCCTGTTGGGCAGTCTGAAGCAGACTCCTACTGTGATGTTACCAGTCCCTGCCCTGCCTTTAATCCTGACCCATAAACTCTCAGCCGATGTGACCATCTGGACCAGCAGCTCTGTCTTCTTAAACCATGCAGAAGTTGCTTCATCCAGAAAGATCTCCAGCGCAGGGGCTCTGCAGTCACAGTGACTGGGAGCACCTACAGTCAAGAGCTGAAGGGTGCTGCCTACTGATGTGTCTGGAACAAGAATTTGAGGCTGTGCTAATGCCATAGCTGCCTATGCTATTTTTCAGGTGAAAGGCCAGAGTCTTAAAAATTACATCTTGCCTCACTGCAAAGGAGGAAAAAGTGCAGTGGTTTCTGGTGGTTGTATGTAGGCGGCAGCGTTGGTTCAGCATGTTTGTTTTCCATTCTCTCTGGAAGGCTTTGAGTTTTAATTTTAGTGGAGATGAATGGAAAACAAATAAATAGAAACAGTGGGCGGAAGACCAAGCCCATTCAGATGTAGCTGATACATGGAAATTAATAACTGGATGGCTGCCAAGAGGAAGAGCTGTCCTCTATGTTAACTTTTTTTAACAGAGCTGTGATTTGAAATGCACTGAATTGGCTCACAATTCCTTTCTTGGACAGTTAACTGGTGGAACAATCCATTAAGTATTTACTAGGGCACTTGCAGGTGTCTGTTGAGTTACATATTATTCTGCACAGCTCTGCTGTGTTAGTTTTGAGCCATGCCCATAACAAGACAGGTGCCCTACAACTACAAGAGCAGAGGCTCTGTGGTCAGTCACCAAGACCTCCAGGGGATGGAAGCTATCGCCCAGCAGCCAAGCTCTGGCCCTGGAAATGGCCTAGCATCTCTGGATGAACTGCAGCAAGCCAGCTTTTCCCTTCTAAATACCTGAGTCCTCTGTGCACATTGTTGTCCCCTCGGCCCTGCAGCCTCTGGCCCAAACTCTTTTGATGCAGAAGCCTCTGCTCTTGTGTTTATTCCCAATCACCCTTATTCTAGCAGCTCCTTAGTGCAGGGAGATTGTCACAAAAGGGCTTTGCTGAATGTATCTTACATACAGAGCTGAGCCCCTATGGCCTGTGTTAAATACCAAGTGAATTAGAGAACCATCTTCTCCAAAAGCCATTAATTGTAATGCCCTCTGCCACTCGCTGCCAGTGGAGTGGATAATGGACTCCCTCTTTGGAATATGCAATTTGCTAAATCATGGGGGTTTTCAAGTGAACAGAGAACCTAGTGGAAGATGTTGTCTTGCTGGAGGAATTCAAGTTGCTGGTCCAGCAGCACAAATTCATCTGCCCCACCACAGCCCTGATAAAAATGCTTTGTTTTGCTTTGTGTTTGTCACCAAGAGATCGCAGTCACCTCCATTTTACAGACCGGGGAAACTGAGGCAAGAGAGCCATGAGGGGACATGCCTATGGCCATATATAAGTGTATAACCTGTCACTTGTTCCTGTTACTGTCCCAAGCAGAGCAAGCCCGAAAGGGGCCACATGCTGGGGTGGAGCTGGGAGATGTTCTTGGATTCCAGTTGCTGTGGCCAGTTCGGAGCCTGAGCCCAGTAAAAGAGATTCCCAGCCTCCACTGATGCCCCCCTTTGCTCACAGAGGGAGGGATTTGGTGTAGCTTGACTCATCCTCTTTTCAAGTCTTCCTGCACCACGTGCAGGACATGTTGCTGGCATTTTATTTCATTGCAGCTCCTTCTAGAATAAAATACTCCTGCCTGAATAACGGGAACAGATATAGACAGCTGAACAGAAGCCACCTCCAGCTTGCTACTAAGTGAACAATCCTGTCTGGGTTATACAATTACCCAAAAAAAGACTGTAGGAGAGGCCATGAGCTGCAATGGTCCAGTCCTGCTCCTGCTTTCCTGCTTGCCACAGACCACAGGCATGCCCAGAAAGCCTGGAGCTGTTACTTGGGCATACACCTACGGCATGGGTGGTCCAGCCAGGCAGGAAAAAGGGGCAGAGTTTGGTTGTACCCAGCAGGTCTGGACGGTGCCCCTTTGAGCAGCAAGCAGGCCTGACCTGGCAGGCTGAAGACAAATCTTGCTCACCCAGAGGAATATTGGGGGTGCTCTCCACACTGGTGGGGTGAAACGCCTGAGGGGTACCTGAGATGAGGCGAGGGGCAGAGGTGGAGCCCAAGCTGTGCAGGCAGTGGTGCTCAGGTCATTAAATATTGATGCTGTCTAAGCTGGCCTGTGGGGGCGATTGAGCTGAATTGCAGGTTTCTGTTGCTGTGATAAATTGGACCAATTTGTCATGTGGTTTTGTTTCTTCCCTCCCTTAAGTAAAGCTATACAGGAGCATTAGTGCTATGGCTTCAGCAGCAGCAAACAATCTGGAAAACAAAATCCTCTGGTGGATATGGATAAAATGGAAGCAATGGCAACTGTTCTTCTGCCAAAGGCGCCACCAAAGTCATGGAGCTGGAAAAAGGCAGCAAAAAGAACAAAACAAACAAAACATTACTCAGCCCTTTCAGAGACAGAGACAAAGCAGTGTCCTCTGCTGGCTCCTGCAATTGAGGAAAATTCCTGTTTATGCAGACAGATATTTTTTTTTTAGCTTTAGCTGTAACTGGACTCTGCAAACAACAGGATCTTCATCTCCAGCAGAGACACAGGCATACACTCGAGACTGTGCTGCTAAATCCAAGGGCATCTCCTGGCCTTTCAGACTGGCTGTAACAGGAGCTCTGAGCTGAGAACAAGAGATAACCCTGATGCTATTTCACCCCTTGCCTCTGAGTCTTCTACTGCCCATTTCCATGGGAGCAGAATCTGGTACAAACATCTGCTATCCACTGCAGAGTATCACATATATCAAGTACAAGGAGAAACAAAAGCTTTCTCTGAGTAGCGGAATCAGGTCTATTTATAAATTAGCACGCATCGGAAAAGGAGGCAGCTCGTTGCAGGGGGAGCTGCAAAGACCATCACAATAGGTCTTCAAGTTCTCCTTATCATCCTTCTTTACAGCACAATAACACCGGGTCATCTCCCAGGCATCCTTGT
Organism: Cnemophilus loriae; assembly: GCA_013397755.1. Lineage (NCBI taxonomy): Eukaryota > Metazoa > Chordata > Aves > Passeriformes > Corvidae > Cnemophilus > Cnemophilus loriae. The sequence goes on from VZTF01002407.1 coordinate 201,236, forward strand.
GTCCTGTGAGAAACCCTTTAAGAACAAGATTATTTACTACATGAGCAATATATGGGCCCAGACTGACCAAGGGGAACTAAAGGACAGCTGCCTCCTGTCCCCTCTCCCCTGCTGTCCCTGAAGGTAGGGCTGGATTTACCCCAGGTGCCTTCTTGGGACAGAATGGCAAAGTCTGGCAGATGAAGACCAAGGACAGGACACCACAGCTCTGGCAGTTTTTCCCAGTTGTGCCAGAGAACATCCCTGTAACCTTGAGCACATTCTGTCTCTGTCTTTTCCTCTGACAGATGAGGCTTACTGAAGAGGTTTCATGTTTTATTTGTAATTTAAGAGCCTTCAGTGGAGGATGCTGTGAGCCCAGTGCCACTGAAATCCCTTTCTACTAATGTGAAATGGTAGTTTGACAGGCCCCAGAAAGAAAAAAAATATTTGCATAATCAGGTGTTGAACACACAGAAAGAGATCAGGGTTGCTATGCCATTTATTTCTCTCCACAATCAACTTTTCTCTGCAGAATTTAGTACTTCTCTAATTAATGTCCTCAAACAGAAACAATGTCTTTACCTATGCTAAATCACTTAAAAACCCCCATGAATGTGAGTAATTCTGATCAGGGACCCTCCTTTTAACATGTCTCACCAGTCCAGAACCTGCCTGTTCAGAACGAGATGGACACACGAACACGTACAAGTCCGGTAACAGGACCCAGCTCAATCCAGCATTACATGCTAGAGCCAGTGAACTGCGGCACTTAATCCTAGAAACAATCAACATAACCATTCATGTGCCAAGTCCTTACTGACTGAAACGGAAGAGGTTCAAGCTGTCACGGTTACCCCTAAAACGAATGGTCAATTAAAATAGTTGTAAATGCGGGATACAATTCGTTCCTCTGCCCAGGAACAGGGATAAACGGAGGCGTTACCACCGCCTTGGCTTTATTCTTAGAGCAGCTCCCCTCTTTCCAGAGAAACTGCCCGTCACGTGTAAGAGCCAGTGGAGGCTGATGCAGGAAGAGAGTCAGGAGAGTCACCAGAGCCGTGCTTGCTGTAGGACAAAAGAACGTGCGATCTGTGGCCGGAGATAGGGACTCCCGAGGTGGCCAGTCTAAAGAAAAGCTACCGGATATGGAAAATGAGGGATCCCAAGCACCGTAAGAGGAAGCCGAGGGCTAATCTAAGCGCCACTCGGAACTGCCCGGCACTCTGGGGAAGGAGGGGCGCAGGGCTGGGTAGAAGGGCGGGAGCCGAGAGACGAGCGCCCTAAAGCCGAGGCTGCGAGGCTGCCTCCTCCCGGCCCCGCGGGGACCCCCCGCCCTGTCCCCTCAGCACCGTCCGCTCCCGGTCCCGCGCAGACGCCCCGCTCTCTCCTCTCAGCACCGCTCGGGGCGGGGCCTTCCGGGGACCCCCCGCTCCGTCCCCTCAGGACCGCCCGCTCTGTCCCCTGAGCCCGCTCGGGGCGGGGCCCTGAGGCCGGTACCTCGCCCGTGCCGCGCCCNGGTAGGTAGGTGCGGGCGGCGGACGGGCGGGTCCCTCTCGGCAGCCAGTCCCGCAGGACGTGTCCCCACCGCCCTGCTGTGTGTGAGGGGAGAGCGACCGGGGAGCGAGCTCCTTCTTCATCCTCAGCGCTGGCCCCAGCCCCGCCGCACCTTGCGGGCGCGGGGCTGCAACAAAGGCAAATGGCTGCGCGGCGGGGAGGGCTGCGGGACCGCTCATGGAGCGCTTTATGATTTATCTGTGCGCTGGGTCTCCTTCCCCGGGTCCCGCTCGGGTCCTTACGGCAGCTCCGCGCCCAGGGCGGAGACCGGGAGCGGGGCGATACACGCGCTTCCCAAGCCCTTCCGCACCTGCCCCGGCTGACACCTGCTCGCTGCCGGGGTCCCGCATGTGCCCGCACCCCGCACTCGCTCGCTCCTCGCCAGCAGCGGCGGCTCCGCTGGCGCAGCACCGGCCGGAGCGCTCTGCCCGTGCGCTGGTCCGGGCGAGCCCGGCCGCTGCTCTCGGCTGCTAAAACTGCACCCGCAGGGACAGAGAGCTTTGCAGTCGGCAGGATAGAGCATTGGAGATGCTTGGGGGTTTTTTGTCCTTTGCAAGGTGGGATATTGTGTACTGGTACGGTACTAGGCTGAGTTCAGTCGTTAGGAAGGGATGGCTGGGCAGCACCTGGCTCTTTAAATCTGCGAGGTCCGAGTGAGTCATTTCGTAATTAATTTCCATGCGATTTCAACTCCAAGATGCATTCTCCCAAATTCATAACAGGTTTTGATACCTGAGGTGTTAGCAAGGGCATCTGTTTGAATCCATAGAGGTAGAAGTTTTACTGCATTATTGAAAACAGAATTCCCTGGAGGAAAATCTGTAAAATCTACTCCTACCATTTGCATTTACACTGCAGCAAAGCAGCACTGGGTGCATCTACACTTTAGCCTTTCCTCATTTCCTAGTCGTTGTGGCACTGAAAAGCATTATAAAAAACTCTCCTTGTTTGTTGGTATTATAGTAAGGCCTGAGGGCTTGGTAATGGTTTCTTTCACTCGTGGCTCTCAAAATGCTTCACAGACATCAATTAAGACTGGGAGCACTGCTGCAAATCTGGGGAGATTTTATTGATCCTATTTTACAGATGAAGGAGCAGATAAGAGACCTAGAAAGATTTAAGTCAAATCCAAAACCTAAGCACAGATTCCAAATCCCCTATTTAAGGTGCTCTTCCCCACCTAACTTTAAAAAATTTACTCCTGATTTCACTGGCTGCTCCATGAGGTGTTTTGGGCACTGTCAGCCACGTACGCTCTTAGGATTTTGAGATACTGCTCTTGCATATTGCCAAAAGTGATGTGCCTTTAGTGCTATACTGTTGAGAAGAATGGTTTCTGAGTAAAACAAGTCTTCCTTACTTGGTTTGTACTGAGGTAGAACCTAAGAGCTCTATCATGGACAAAGATGCATTAGGCAAGGCGTTGTGCAGTCAGACAGCAAAGCATGCACAGAGCTGATGAGCCAAATACAGAAAGCCTGGGTGTCTGCTGTGGTTTCTTTGATAGCTTCCCTCAAAAAGAGACATGGTCTCTCCTCACTAAGGCTCTTTGAAGGGTGTATTTCCAAAAGCAAAATAAATGGTTCCTATTGTGACTACAGCTGTGAAGACTCCTGATCCTAGCATGGTTTCTGAGTCCATCCACTTGCTTTCATGGCCCGGACAGGAGATGGTCTGTGTTTGAGATTTGGTTCACATCCTTAGGCATTGCTTATATTGATCTCTCTTAAGGCCTTTAACCAGGGAACCCCAGCTGCAGTCTCAGACTTAAGGCTTGCCTGTCTGTAGAGCACTGTACGAGATAACAGTAGCCCCAAAGCATTTATAAAGTTTTAAGCTCCTTAAGCTTCATCTGTGTAAGAAAAGCCTACTGCAGACTAGGTGATGATGCACAGCTCCCAGCAGTCACAGAGGAGAAGGAAAGGAAAGCTTTTATGGATTTTCAGAATTTATTATCCATTGCGTGATTGCTGAGTCTGATTTAGTCTAACAAGATAGTCTGGAAATCCTGGTTTCTTAATATTTAAGATTGTAGGAGATCAAGTTCCACTTCAAATACAGCTCCCACAAGCAAACAATTACCCCCCCAACCTCAAACACCTCAGTACTGCAGGTGCAAGAAGCATTGCTGATTGATGGCAGACAAGATATGACATCACAGTTGGTTTCCTTTCCAGTGTTTCAGAGGACAGTTCTTTTAGAGGAGAGACAGCAAGCATAGCTCCAGGGCCTCCATGGCTCGGCATCAGCCAATTACTGTCATATCAGATTAGCTCTATGGCACATCAGGACACATTTATGTTAATACAAATGCAACATGACTGTTCCATAGTATTGATTGAATTATTGTGTTTACAGCCCTATAACATGACTAATTGAAAGGGAGGTTCTGATTACAAAACCATGGACTTCAAAGGTGATTTCTTCTGCAGCTTTTGAATGGGCCAGTTTGGAACTAAGAAATGAACTACTAGAGGACATAACCCAGTTTTTATTTTCAATTGATGCAGTTACCCTTTTGGCAAGATCTTGGGAAAAAAAATCCTGTATCACAAAAGCAACAGGAAGATCTTAATGGGTTTTTCCACCTATCTGTGATCCTGTTGCAGTGCAGCCTGTGCTGCTATAGCTGCTTCTTGGCCTATGACAAAAGCTCTAACCTGCCTGTGCCCTGCAGGAATGTAGCCCTTGGAATCAACCTGGAGATTTTCTCAGCTACTACTGCAGTGAGCACATTCTCCTTGTCCAGAGCAGCTTGGCAGCAGCAATCATGGGTGTTAGGAAGATGAGGAGGCATCACATGCAGCACTCCATAGCCAGGATTGGAAAGCTGTCCACAGCTTGATGAGTTTCCTGCTCCCATGTCACCTGCCGACATTCACAGGATGCACCCGTTTGTCTCTGGGAGTAAACTGGACACCTCTGGCCAGCATCTCCGCAAATTTTGCAGTCCCTGCTTCATAATTAGCCCAGTCTCAGCTTCCATCTGTTTTTCAGTTCTCAGCGGCCCTCACAGCTGGTTCCTGGCAGCCATTATCACCTTCCAGCACAGGAACAGCTTTAGCTCTGAGTCTTGGGAGGATGGACAGGGCTGGCAGGATCAGTGAGATAAGGAAAAATAACAAAAAGGTAGAAAACAGGTACATGGGCACAGAGACTGCAGGTGGGCTGAGAATGTATGTGGCAGTGAGGGGGAAATGAAGTGACAGGTGGGAGGCACCGCAAATCCTGAGACTTCCTGGGAGTCGCAGACAAGGTGGGATATGGAGAGAGTCAGGGAGCTCTGTAGCTTGTAGGAACAGGGTGAGAGATCTCTGCTGCCAGGGACAAATTGCATTACAGCTGCCAGCCCACTGCCTGGGCTTCAGAGCTGTTCAGCCAGCCCGAGCCACTGCACAGGGCCGTGCAGCATTTGTTATTTTCCAGACATCCTCCTGTAAGTTACAGCAACAAAGAGTGAGTATCTCTGGGAACTGCGCGGGAGTGCGGGGGTCAGTAACCTTGTCCACAGTGCCATCCCTGCTAGGGGAGGGCCCTGGGAAAAGCGGTGGCACCGCAGCAGGCACCGGCATCGGTTACATGAGGAGGAGCGATTTGCTGCTCAAGGACAGAAAGGACAGTGGAAAGTCTGTGATTTCAAGAATTAGTTATGGAAAGCTGGGATCCTCAGGCTGAGGTAATAAGAATAGCTGGAGAATTAGGCAATTCCCATATTCATGAGCTGACAGACTGCAGTCCCTTTGCCAAGGCTGTATTAAATACACCAAGGGGCAGAGGAGTTTTCTGGCTTTGCTAACAGCTGCTTCAAGGTGAAGCACAAGGGGAAAAAAAAAATCTCCACTGTCTGCTGATATTCACTTTGCCATGTAACATCTCAGGGCCTGGAACAACTCGGGGCCATTTGCAGACCTTTTGGAACCTGTGTTTGAACAGTATCTTCACATTCTAGAAATAACTTGTTTGAGAACTCAACGGTACCTGTCCTAAGGATTTCTCTCCAGAAAGGGACTAAAGGTTCTAAAGCTTTTGAAAGAAACCCTGTCCTAGATGGGAAGTCAAGGAGCAGCAGTAAATTTTTTCTAATAAAGAAAAAACGTGTCTTTGTGTTTTTAGCTAGAGCAAGTGTCTACGCCCTTGCCTTCTCTGCTATTGAAATTCTTAAAGATATGTATAAGCAAAAATCCATTTTTCCTTTGGGATACGAAGCTTCAGCAGATGGTAGTGGGAGTTTGCAGGCTCGGTTCTTTGTCAGTGCTTGCAGAAGCAGCCTGCCACTGCACTAGCTGTGGATGCAATGCTAGAGCTGCTCCAGTCAGACACTGTGCAGCCCATCTTGTGGCTTCCCTGGCGTCTGAGAGCAGTGCTGGCAGTCTCCTGTCAAAAGTAATTTGTTTACCACACAGCAATCCTACTGTTTCTGTAGGCATGTTTAGGAAGCCAGTTAGCAACTGAAGGATGACAGTGGCTTTGACCACAATCAAGTGATTCACAAGACTCAGAGTACACACAGCTGAACTTTTCATGCTAGGTTCTTCCCCCAGGAAAAAGGGAATTAAAGACCCTCAGACACTGAGCAGAGACAGCTCCATTCAGACCTAGCAGAGAAGTGATATACATTAGTTTCTAGTGTCACAGCCTGTTGGAGCTGTTGTGTCAGATTTATTTGCTGGCTTCCTAGCTTGTTGCAAGGACAACTTGCCTACCATTCCCTCTACTCAAGTCCTTACTTATCTTAAGGATCTTTACATCTCAATCATCTTTCTCATTAAACACACCTTGCAGAGAGGTCTAGAGGCAAAGCAGTGGGTCAGAGTTTGGCTGGAGCAGAATTAGCACCAGCCGTGGCTGGTACTGGATTGAAGCTGAGCCCCCTTGACCAACAGGATATCAGTCGCTGGGGGCATCAGTCAGCTCTGTGCTGAAATACTGCTGTCATTAGTGGTGGTGTGGCTGATCCTTCCAGCCTGCTTCTAGGAGTAGACAGAATCAACCCCTTCCAAGAGGAGGTCTCTCTTGAAAGACCCTTTTCAAGAAAGTGCCTTGTAAGAGCTGGGAAGGTAACTGCTTCTCATAAAGGATCGATAGTTTCACTGCTAATCTGTGCTGTGGTAGTTTAACCTGAAAAAAACCCCTCAGGCCTGAACTGAGACCTCTCAATTACAAGAAGATGAGAGCACTCCCTCAGGAGTCCTGGTTTGCGGTACTTAACTGTTTTGCACTGATGTGCCCCATTTTTTACCACAGCTGTTGCAACAGCTCTGTTCTCTGTGGACAACCAGAGCTCAGGTTTCCACAACACAAGATAACCTGCCAGTAAGTCCCAGTGTGGCAGTTCTCCTCCATTTAAGGGCTAGATACAGCTTTGGAAATTGGCACTTTATGATTGTAGAAGCCATACCTGCAGTGGGGTGACCTCACAAGATAGTAGTTCAGCTTCCTTTAAAGGTCAGTATCACTGAAAACAAACATCAGCCAAAGTCACAGGAGAAAAAAGGAAAGAAAAAGAAAATCTGTTTCTGAAAGAAGAATGGGTATGCCATGGACTCCTTTGTGCTGATAAGCAGCCTCTGAGCTGATCAGCTTTTTAAGATTAAGGTATAGCTTGCTTGTTTGATCTGCCACTGGAGTCTCAGAACACCTCCAACAGGTACAGGAAGAGTTGATGTCTTATTCCCGGCTCTGAGAACCAGGTCTGCTAACTCAACAGCCGGTCATGTCTTTCAGTGAGGATCTTCTGCTCTTTATTCTGGGTTCTGTTGTTACCTGGGTACCACAGAACCACATTCCCAAGGGATACAGTCATTGCTTGTCTACACAGTGCTGCAATATTTCTGGTCCTATGTAGACAGTGGAGCAATAACTCTGCAACACTTTTTATTCTGGCTCTCAGCACGCTCCTCAGGCTTTTCTTCATTACAGCAGGAGCATGAAGTAAATCCGGAAAACAGAGCTAACCCAGCCAGAAGCAGCTGCAGGCACTAGCAAAGCCCACAACCACATCAGCCATCCTGTTCATGCTTACAACAGTGCAGCATGCATTAGTGCATACCTTAGGTATTTTTTTTTATAGGATGGCTTTTGACCTCCATAGGAAGAAGCTCCCTACTCCCCCTGGCCTGTCCAGAGCGATGACAGTCAGAAACTTTATTTCCTCTTTGCGTAAAAGCCATTCGTGTACCTGTATCTCACCTCATATAAAGACCGTCAGAGCACAGTCCCTTTTGAGTAAAGTAATACTCAGGTCAAAACTCCAGTTATGCCTCAAGCTAACACTACCTTAAAGAGCAATCCCTTTGAAGAATGTATAAATGTCATACAAATCAACTCAAAGTTTTTGTAACAGGAAAAGCAGATGAGATTTATATATCTGGAGAGATGGTCTGCTATTTTCAGATGGAAATCAGGAAAATGAGGGAGGTTGGCCCCTAGATAGTTACTTATTAAGGGTCAGATTTCCATTTGCTTTCCTTTCTGGATTGTTTTGAAAGATACAAGCACCTATTGTTGGTGAAATGTTGAAGCACATTCTGTGATAATTTGGCTGTCACAACACTTTTAAGGTGCTGAAGACTTTCAAGAATAAGGCTTTTGTGCTGTTCATTGGTAAGTCAGAACATGGTTACAGATGTGGATATGTGTTAATAAAGCGGTTGAACTTTTGAAAGGCATACTGAGGTAAGGCCAGGTCAAGTGAGACCTCCACTTTTCCAGACAGTGAACAAGATCATGGTATATCTGGAAATACAGGTCTTAGTCCGTGGTTCCACCTGCAGGACCATAGTACATCAATTTGTAAAATAGCATTAACAATCCACTTTGGATTATCTCTGTAGATTACCATAATTATTGTATGGTAAACATGTGGAAGAGCCCGCAGAGCACTACATGCGTGCAGACTGGTGTTTGCTATACATAGTACTTAGTAGCTGCATCATCCTGCTGACATTGGCATAGCTGCTGTAGGTGGAAGCCATGCACAGGGTGGGGTGACAGAGATAAGAGGTTCATAAAGGTGAAAGCTGGAAAGGCATGCCGAGATCAAATCTTTTGCTATACACCATCTATAGGACTTCCCCAGATTGATATGTTCCATCCAGTGCCTCTGTCCTTTAATGGCAGTTTCCAGCTTCTAAGCCCTGTGAACCAAATGCCAAACAGGCATTTGCAGCCCCATGCCACTGTCTGTCACCATCAGTTGCCTCTCTGGGTGCCAGTGTGGCAGCTGCACCGCTGCCTCACACTGCAGTGCTGGGTAATTGGACACAATGCTGTGTGCAGTGATGAGGGATGTGCTTCCTGTGCTTCACACATCTCCTTCCATTCAATGGGAATCAGGTGCTTGACTGAGCCACGACAGTGCCTTGGCTGTGGGGCGGTGGGGCCTCGCACAGGGTCAAGGTATCAAAGTTTGGACAGCAGATGCTGCTTCAAGTTGAATTCCTGCTTCATAGCACAGCTCCAGCTCATAATTAACGCACGACTGGAGCAGAGCTGTAATAGGAGTGCAAGTGGCTGTGGCTTTGGGGCAGGTGATAGTCCTCCTTCAGCTTCTTCATCAGGGATGTGTGTGGGTCAAAGGATAAAGAGTTTGTAGGAAAGCACAGAAAGATGGGTTGAGAGCCTTATCAGGCAACAGGAGAGCAGAAGGTGCTCTGTGGCAGGAAAAGGCATTCCTTTAGCACCTAAGAGAGCGCGTAGCAGGGGTGGCTGTGCTTAGGAGTTTGGAGGAGAGAGGAGTTCACACGAAGGCAGCAGGGTAATGCAGGGGAGCAGGGAACAGGCAGGATGAGGTGACAGCCAGAGCTGTTGAATGGCAGTTGTGTATTGGCTTGGGAAGTCCTTGAGTGGGAGCCCCACACACAAATGCCTGGAGCTTTTGAAAGTCAGCACATCAAGCACCAAAGCAGCAGGTGTGCAGCATGACTCCACATGAGGAAGAGCAAGCAGCAGAATGCCTGGCTCCTAAAGAGGTTCTGCTCTTACCCTGTCCTATCCTCTCTGCCCATTTTGCCATTCCTGCTGCTGTTGGAAACACATAGCATCTGGAAAAAGCAATGCCCTTGTACAGTGCCTTTGGCTTCAGGAGAGTTCCTACAGCATTGAATTCACCCCATAGATTTTAATTACTCTCCACTGTGATAGTAATGAGAGCCAGTGGAATTGTACTGATTTTATTTCCTTTTAATTTGTTATGATGCTCTGGATGCAGATTAACTTTCCCAGCTCGATACATATTATTGATTCATCCTGCCTCGTGTTGCAGTAAATGGCTTGAAGAGGCAGGCTGATTTCACTGTAGCTTCTCCTGGTAGCTCTGTACCCCGTGCAGTGTCCTCCTCACTCTGGCAGTAGCCAAAATCAGGTATCTTTGCTTGCTTCCGAGCAGGTTGTTTACATCCGTGTAAATGAAGATAAACACTAACCTATGGTACTGCTTCTCTGTATGCAATAGTCCAGGTCTCCCAACTTCCCTTCTGTTTGATGTACTGACTGTAAGGACAGATTTGTGGTCATTTGGTGCAGATGAGCCTGCTCCTGGGCCCAGCACACAGGGATGGTCCTCACTGACCAGAACTGTCCTGCAAGGAGAGGAGCACTGCAGTCAGAGGTGTCTTCCAGCAGAGGTGTCTTCCAGTAGTGCTCCTTCAAGTGCACACCTGTCCAGGAAGCCTTTGGCAGTGGCCAGCCTACTGTCTCCATGCGCATGTCCCTGCTGAGCATGGCTGATGGCCACAAGATAGTTGTGGGGATGTGGAGCAGCAGGAAGACTCTTATCCACACAGCCTTCCTCCCAGGGAGGAAACCTGACAGCAAAGCTGCTTGTGTGGGACTACACCCTACTGAGGTATCCTCGTTCACTTTATTTGGAGAAAGACCCAGCACTTCTTGATGCAGAGTATTTAATGTCGTTTTTCCTCTACTCTTACGTCACTGAAATTATAATGGGGATGAGGAACTGAGCCTGAGTTCTCTCAGTACAAAGCCCTAACAGAGGCTGAGATCAGGAGGCTGAGACAGTGTCCTGCTGCTTGTAACAGGGATGACTGCAAGATAATCTGCAGTCTCATTAGCAGGAATTTGCTCCACAGGCTCAGTGGAGCCAGGCTAGGTGTGCCAGTGCATTGGTGCAAGTGCATGACCAGCCCCAGCCTGGAACCACCTGCTATCTCTGCACCACACAACCTTCTGCTCCCGGCTGCTGGTGGCTTTCTGTGCTTGGCTGCAGACCTGCTGCTCCACCTAACTGAGTCAGCTCACAGGGCAGTGCAGTGCTTGGAAGCAGTAGGGACGTCTTCTGTCTGCCATGGTGTTCCTATCCTACATCATCTTCGATAGGAGAGATCTAAAGAAGAAAGACAGAAGTTGGACTCAGCAGTCCTGCATCCCTCCGCGTGCCAGCCCATTGGCACGGACTGCAGCAGGAAGCCTCGTGTTCCAAGGCTCATCTCAGAAAGCTTCCTCATCCTCAGCCACGCTCAAAACACTACTTTGTGGTACTCTAATTCCGTGTGTCCTTAGAGCATGAGACCTCTGTGCCCCTCAGCAAGTCCAGAGGTACACTGACTGCATTGCATGAGTGTCACATCACCAGAGGCCATTGGGTGTCCAAATTCAGTCATTGCACTGCCAGTGAGTAGCCCAGCAGATCAGTGATTATTGTCTGGTTGCTGATGATGGCTATCAGTGCCTTGGAGGCATTCCTTGAAGCAGAAATTGAACCTAGGCCAGAGTAGCTTTGCCTGAAATTAAAGTCTGAACAGTCCCTTCAGATGTCAAGTGTTACTTGCTTCTCTTGTAAAATAATCCACCAGCTCTGCGGACAATTCTAATGCACAGGAGCATGTGTACTGACCCTGCAGCACTGGGCAAGATAAAGCAGTGAAGATAAAAATATCAGTTTGTTGTGTCACATAGCTGACTTCAGGACTTAGAAGCCTGTATCCAATTAAAGCAGACAGGCAATTAACATCGAAACAGCTGAGTCTGATGTTAACCTAGTGCATGTCGACATGGCTGTTGTAGCTGCAAGGAAACCTCAAATTTATCTAAGTGGGTTTGCCCTTGCGCCCTTTATCTCCATCTTGCAGAAGATGCATTTCCAAACTTTGTCATATGTAATTTGTCCATAGAAGCATGGTGGGAGCAATGTTTTCCTTGATCTCCAAATTTCCTTTCAGCGATGTTTCTGTGTTCCTTGATCTCCAGAGATACCCTGTGCACCTACTTGCCAACATCCTGCCTATGTGGGCCCCTGAACAGTGAGGAACTTCTCTCACCAGCTTCGTGGAAGATACTGGGCAAAATATTTGGAAAATGCGTTATGGAAGATCAGAAAATAGCATTAAGCGGAAAAACTGAGGTGAACTGGGCCACAGTGAAAAGTCAGATACGGAGAGTTAGATCCCAAACCTCATCATCCTAGGGAGTTTGGGGCAGAATCCTGCAGACCCTCAGTCGTGGACACCCATCATGCATTAGCCCAGCAGTGTCACTATGTCCTTGTACCTGGCAGCACTTCCCCGGGATACTTGGCATTCATTTAGGAGGAGCAAAAGCATTGGGGCCTAGTGATTCAGCAGAGAAGGTGCTTATGCTGCCTTAGGCAGAGTAGTACAAATACACATTTTTGGCTTAGCTCCACCATATCCTTGGAGAAAATAAAAAAGCATTTAACTTTTCTTTTTCTTTTTGCTATATAGACAAAGCCAGGTTTCACACTTAGCTGGGCCATCAGTGGCACTGAGTGCGCCTTCAGCACACTACCACCGAGGGCAGAGCTGGTTTGCTCCCTCACTTGTACCCCGGAGAAACGAATGTGTCTCTTCAGACAATTTACAAACTCTTTTGTGATCCCAGCCCAGCCACTCCAGTGTCCCCAAAATTCTAGCCAGCTCAATTTCATCTATTTTATATCTCTTAGGTTAAAAAACCCAAAACAACAAACTAACTTAAGAAAAACATTTAAGTTTTCCTACTCTTGATTTATACCATTTGCCTTTCTTTCTGCCTGGAATAATAAATAGGCTGCTTTGTGTTCTTCTCTAACTTTTTTTCACTGTTTAGGCTGGGAAATGAACTCTATCGCAGCTAAATGTATGTTTGAACAGGCTTCAGCTTCCACCCTTCCCCAAAAGAGTTTGCATTGAAATGGACTTTTAATATCTTCCTGAAAAAAATGGAACAGGTAAAACTCTTGCTTCCCTACTTCTCTTGCAGTCCCTACCTCACAGAATCACTTGAAAGGAAGCAGCATTTTCTCCAGGATTTGGGGTTTTGTGGTTTTTGTTGTTGGTTTGGGTTTTTTTAATCATAAAATCCTTTACTCTCACCTCCCAGTGGGAATTCCCTGAAGTACTCTCACTTGAGTGTACCTCAGGGATGATGCCTTGCTTAGAGAAAATGCTATAAATACCAGCTGGTCTTCTGCAGGAACAAAGCAAAGGAAGCCATATAGCAACTGCTGTTGTCTGGCTGGTCAGAGGGAAACTGTACCTCCTAAACCAGCTCCCAAGGCAATCATGCCCTTTCCAGAAGAGAACAGATGACTGTTAAAAAAAAAAAAAGGCAAGAAAGAAGGAAAGTGAGAAGAAAACAAGGATGGAAGATCAAAAGCAGCTGCAAAGACAGAACCACACACACAGTTATGCTGGTGGTAGGTAAAAAGAGGCATGTATGGGTCGTGGACTGGTCTTCTGAAACCATAGTCCTGTCCTTGCCCACATACCTGAATTTCCTTGCCACTTCAGAGGGGAAGGCACAGTGTCCTCAAGGCTCTTGTGCCTGGGCCATGCCAGCTTGTGCTCAGACAGTGGTCTGGAGCTCTTACACTCGAGCACAGGTCTCAGAATTAAGTTAATTTCAAGTAATTACACTTCAGTTTTAGAAAACCTTACCTGACTTTCCTTGGTTCTCAAAGACTGCAAGGAGAGTTCTTGCAGATGCTGGAAGGTAGTTTTATTTTGGCCTCTTACAGATAATAGAACTGAAACACAGGAATTGGAGTGTCTTGTCTGGGGAGATCAGGGACCAGACATCAGTCTCGTATGTTACCAAGTTACAGTTTGTTCCCAGCATCTCCCACTCTGCAGCTGTGAGAGTTACAGTATTTGCTTCATTCACACAGTTCAGGGTGAGAAGTCACAACTTCAGTTTGTGGCTTCTCCAAATGATCTTAACCTATGTCCACAAAAAGCTCAGGAGTGTAAATCAACGTCCTGTGACCTCCTGTAGAGAGGCTATTAGCAGACAGCAGGAAGAGAAAGTGCTGCCTCCATTTCAAGGCAAGGGCGAGTTGGCTTTAATTTTTAAAACACTTTCACAAGTGGTTGATGAAGCAGTATTTTTGGAGAGCAGAGGAAACTGACAGTCTTCTTCTTCTGTGTCAAATGTCTCATGATGCCAGTGGTACATCAGAGTACCTTTACCAACATACTTCACACACTTGTGGCCTGACTAAAATCATCTGCTCTGGCTGAAGTGGGAAGGGCATCTGGAAGTAAAATCTGCCTTGAGGAAATCAACAAGGCATCACAATCTCTGTATTCATTAGAATCTTAAGTCAAAGGCTGTCTTGTGTCCAGCTGTCTTAATGATCTAGAGGTGCTGTACCATCAGCACCTCACAAATTCCTAGGTGCCTGGTGGGGGACAAAGGAAGGCAATGCAAACCAGAGCCGGAGCTGAGAACAGTACTGGCTCTGAGGCCAGTTCTCATCATCACTAGCTGGAACGAGAGAAAGTGATGGACTTCAGGGAGGGCCTACAGATGTGGATAGTGGAGACCCCGTTCCAGCAGCTGAGAAGCAGGAGCATGTTCATTGCATTTATCGGTTTGTACTCTGTTTATTAACTACTATTCCTCTGACCTTTGCAGGAGAACATACAGGAGGAGGAGTATCAGCCATCTTATTACAGTGCCTGATTTTCCTGCTGCTTTACACATTTATCAAAGGTTTTACCATTGACATCAGTGAAGGTAGAAAAGAGCTTTTGGTTTATCAAGTGGGACCAGATTAAGTTAGTAGGATTCTTTCCAGGGCTTCTGACATGCTTCCAAAATCCAGCCCTACCACTGCCCAGGCTGCGGGTAATTTGATTCTGCTGGTGCTGACAAAAGCCCTGAGCAGCAGCAGAGATTGCACCTCAAGATCTGCGTACTCAGATGGTAGTGCCTACTTCTTAGCGTACCAGGCTGATTTATTTTCATACATAATGGTGAGAAAAGCAAGCCAACACCCTCAGACATCCCTAGCTTGTGGTGAATATTGAAAACTAAACCTGATTCCAGTAAGAACTGTGAAAAATGGAGCCATTATATTCTGCAGAAGTTGATGGCTGAGGCAGAATGTTTCATGCCCTGGCAAATGTCAGTGACATTAGCAGGCTGGCTTCTGTTTGAGAGACTGTGGGTGGTTTTCGCAGCTGGATGACCTCAGCATCAGGAACCAGGGCCTCTCACTTCACATGGAGAAAGCCCTTCAATCTTTAACTAGCCAATCTTTGGCTTCATCTTATTTAAAGATTTTAGGCACTGTGCAGTGCTAAAGAGGATCTTGCTGAGCTCCTATTACCTCAGCAGCAGCTGATATGTAATGAATTATTCAAGACTAGCCAGTTCCTTCATCAATTTTAATAAATCAAGTTTTCCACCATGTTCTCAGCAGTGCTGCCAGCTGGGATATGATGAGGTAAGCCCATTATTTCTTGGGGCCTTTTTCATTTGGTCCAGGTTTACGTACCTGAGGGCCTTGATAATAATCAAGGGATTAGCAGCAGACAGCGCTAATTTGGGGTAGATCTACAGTGAGCGGAAGAGACAACAGAACTCCCCCATCTCTCAGGAGATCACAAAGCTCTGTCTTTGCACAGGGAAGATGGCTTTGCATCTACAGAAACAGACTCAGCTGCTACATGCTGACCCCCAGAGCAGAGTGTAGCCCTTCAGGCAGATAGCCTGGACACCACAGCAGCTGAGAGGCACTTCCCATCTTTCACACAGACTCACTCTCATGGAATTGTTCCTACGTTTCTAATAATTTCTCCAGAGCAGGCACACTGTGGTGTTTATGAACCAATCCCGTTTAGGAAGCACCTGTGTAGATCAGCATCAATGTAACACATGCACACATTCCATGCACAACTATTAATGCATACACAACTACTAATGTAGACACAAGCAGCATCTTTCCTACGCTGCAGACATCCCATCCAGGCTGCAGATAAACTTCTTCACAGAGCAACACTCTGACAGCCAACACCGAGCTGAGCTGGTGACTGTTGTAAAGTGTCTTTCCTTGAGCTTCTGCTCAAACTCAACAATAGAAAATGCTTCCTGACGCTGAAGCACTTTTAGCACTTTCTGTACATCTCTTGAATAGACAGGAACACACTTCTCTCTGTTCATTATCAACCTCAAAATTGCTCATTCTGTTTTTTGCTTCTCTCCTGGCCACATAGGAACCAATTTCATAATGGAGTCAAAGGCAAGAAGGTGCTTTTCGTCTCCTGCAGAATTTATTTTTATTGCATTGTGCTGCACTGCACGAAGAGGTGAGAAAGGAGAAAATGGGCCTTTCTCTTCTCCTGTGTAAACTGCAGGTTACCCAGGGTAGGGTATTTCTCCAGCCCAGGTCTTGTAGAGGGTTTAGCACTTACAGTTCTTATCCCTCCTGTACACAAGCCATGCAGTTTTTGCTAGAGAGAAGCAGAGCATTCAGCCCAAATGCATTTCTACTGTGGCTGCATCCAGCTCTGACTCTGCCTGTACTCAGAGAACTTACGTTGTCATGAGGACATGATCAGATAGCTGCACTTTACAGCACGTGCAAGGAAGGCAGAAATCTCCACAGGTGCTTTTGTTATCATGTATTTTAGGAGAGGGAAGATGAATTGCTGAGGAGGAGAGAGGCTGGACACAAGCAATGCTAAGAATGAATTGTTTACAGTCCTAGTGATAAATTCAGTGCATGGATTAGTCCGTGAGTATCTAACCTGCAGCTTCTCTGTGGTGCATCCTCTCGTGAATGTGCTGCTGGTGAGGCATCCAAGCACAGCAGTTTATCCACAGAGCTGGCACCAAGGCTCAGTTTGATTGATTGATGAAAGACAGACCTTGCTAAAGGAAGGTCACAATTATGAGAGATTTATTGATTTGCTCTTTGGGGATGGACCATAAAAGAATAGCACCTAATCGTGAGAAGTGTGAGGATGGCTCCTCACAGTGTATTAAATAGCAATAAATTAAATAGCAAATAAATAGCAATAGCTATATATCTGTATTTCAAGTAGTGGGAGGGATGTTTGCAGATCCTGCAACAATTGTACCTGCTGGCTCTTCAAGTCTGCCTCACACAGACATAGGGCTGTTTCCCATGCCCAAGCCATTCCCACTAATCATCACAGCCCCCACTTCATTTTTGGAGTGACACCATGCTGTTTTTAGGACCCAAAGTATTTCAGCTTCTTTATACCATCATTAATCCTGAAGTTCTTTAATTCTTCCAATGTCTTTTCCCACCTTATCAGTTTCGTGCAATTCTTAGCTTGTCATTTTTGTTTACTACTTTCTACTATCCCGGTGTTTACACACATAACATGCTTGTTTTCATTTCCCAATAAACAAGAATCCTATTTTTTTCAAACCAATATATTTACTTTCCTCAGCCACGAGATTGTGGCTGTTTGAACATTTAGGGGGAAAAAAACCTCCCAATTACCATTTATATTTTTCTACTGAAATTTCTCTTTATTACCTGGCTCAGTTGTTTTCAGCTCTCTGAAGCTGACATTTTAGAGTTGTAATGAGGGATAATTGGTTTGCACTGGGCTCTGTTTGCACACAGCAAATGTAACTATGTAGTGATCGTTGGTAACTAAGCAACCAGTTATGTTTTATTTCTGTGATCAATTCATTGCTATCTGTCAGGATTAAGTCTAACACAGCATGTGTCCACAAGGGATACAACAATTTGTGGAGTTAAGTACACATCATCTAAAAGACTAAGAGCAGCAGCAGCACAAGGCCCCTGACTTACTTCTCTGACTGCAGTCTCTGAGAGACATGGAACCTTTTTTCTTTCAGTGGATGGGAAAGTTTAATGGTCTTAGAGTCTTGATGGTTAAGGGAGAAGTTCATTGGCTGCCACATTTTATTCCTGCGATTCGGGCAGTGATAGCCAACCTATATTTATCCTTTATCTGTTACAGCAAATTGTTAACATTCAGAGGTTCCCTTTGCTAGTCAGAAGGCCAAGTGTGACAGGCTTGAATTGCTTTGCTCCTACATCCTGGAGGGTCACCCGGCAGTGGTCACTGCAGGGGAGCTTCAAAAACTTTTGATTTTCTACTCACTCATTCCATGTGAGCTTTTGTTTCTTCTCTTTAACTGTGGATAATACTCACCAAATTAAAGGGGTTGGGAAACTCCATGTCAGGAAGCAAGTAAGGATGGACTTCTCTAGGAAGGAAGGTGAGGGAGAAGCCAGACAACAGGGCAGGTTGAGACAGGAGCTTTGGAAAAGGGGCACAGTCCCACTGCACCTAAACAGGAAGGGCAGAGTAGGTCCCATGACTGGATCTTTTTTCATCCAATAGGCCTCAGAGAAACCTGTAGTTCCAACCCAGCTCTGATGTCACTCAAGAAGTAGAGCCAAGTAAGTTAGAACAAGCACACACACAGCCTAAACCAAGTAAGGGCCAGGGCAAGGGCTTAAATGCAGCTCCCAGGCCAATGGGTGGCAGGAGCAAGGGTGGAGGTCCCAGATGAGACTGGTCAAGGTAGTTAGAGGCAGCTGTACAACACTCCTGAGCCCAAGCTTGGATCTGCTCTGCTACCCAAATTCTGTTCCAGAGGGATCACTAGGAGAGATTTCATATACAAGAAATCCATTTTAGCTTCATGCAGGAAAGAAAATGTGGTCCATCTGGAGCGGGTTGTAACAACTCTTCCATCACTGTCTATCTACAGCAAATGTTGCATGGTGCTTAGAAAGAAATCTTTAGAAGCTCTATCTCCAAACTCAGTTTGCAACTTATCCTTGTTGCTGCTTGCTGAAAGGAGCCATATGGATTTTGTACTGAACGTTGCATGAATGCTAATATGCAAGTATATTTAGAGGTGGCATATGGGCAGTAGTAAACCAAAATGAGTGAGGTTTTTGGTTCAGATTACACGGGCAAGTTCAATGAAGCAGATGTGCCAGTGCATTAGACAGGAAGCTTCATTATCTGGAGTCCCAGGTTCAGATCTGATTGGGGTTTTTTCTGCACTTGCTTGTGCTGGCTGACTTTGTCAACAGTACTAATGTTTTCCAGCAGATGTAGAAATCTTGAAGACTTCAGCCATTGTAAAAAAAACCCACAAAATACAGTCTGATCTGGGTTATACTGTAGACCACTCAGAGACAGCAACCTTTATTCTTTGGGGTCCTGTGGGTACAAAGGTACATGTCAGAGTTCTTTGTATCAATTTAGAAAAGTTATGTTGTAGTCTGGTAGCTGACAGAACAGCCTGCTATAGCTAGTAGATGTAGGAGATTTTTTTACTTTTTTTTGAATCCTTGCAGAACACCAGAAAGTCCTGGTTATGTGGGAATTTGTGGGCTTCAGTGCCCTCTCTGTCAGTGAGGGTGACACAATTAATACTGGCACAGTGTGTCACAGCTCCTGTTGTGCCTGGCCCGATCAGGGAGCAGGAACTTCCTCTGTGCTCAGGCAACAGGTATTTGAGCTGGATCTGAAAGTTCTGGACTGAGTCCCATTTGGCATCAGATGAGCTGATATCTGCACAGTAACTGGTTGTGTCAAACCATCTCCTACTTTACTTTTTTTTATTTTTCAGTGTTTGGGGAATTTACTCATACAGCCTCAAGCAAAAAAATCCAAGTTGAGCAGAGATGAAAATTTTTCATGAAGCTGTAGATAAGGCATCCCCTTTGATGATAATACCGCAATTTTATCTGCTCTGATTAAAAGGTTAATTAGATTTAGACCTCTTATGCACAAAGAAAAAATGACAGCATCCTGACAGATTTTTACAACTTGCTCAGAGATTATCTTTCAGCTAATCCACTGTGGTCACTACACTCCCCTATTCTGTCACAGCCTGATGCCTCTCTTTTACAGCCTTGCCTGCACATTAAACAGCAGCCACAAAGCATTTTGCCACTGGTCCTGCCAGCTGATGAGTCCTTTTTAAAGCCTACTCATTGCATCGCGTGCATTTCTCTTTGCAAAGGGAAGTAGTTAGCTTTGAATGTCACCCAGTCCTATGGAGGCAAGTGGGAAGATGGATTATGTTGGCAGCAATCCATCCATCTGTTCATCTGCCAACACTAATGTTTAGCTTTTCAAGCTCCCAGTTGTCTTAAATAATGCTGACCTACAGGGTCTGGGGTGGGAAATGTCACATAGCTCATTTAGTCTTCCATTTCTTAAGTGGTAATTAAACTTTCTGAGGTGTTATAGATACATGCAGGAATTGTTGATGGACAGTGCTTATGAGGTTGAGGTTTAATCCTTTTTTGAGATGCTATGTTGCATGAGACTCTTACCACAATGTTGGCTGCAGCATCTCCACTGTATCTTCTCAGAGTACTCCTTAAAAAAGGTGTTTATAAAGGATTCATGTCTGTTTCCCATGAGGGATTAGATGTCTGCATGGACAATGTTTTCTCTCCTTTGATTGGTATTACGAAGTTGTATGAAGAGTGGTTTTGCCTCCTTGCTGTGGAGTGTTCAGCTTTGGGTAGGTGTACATGCTTTGTGACAGCCACAAAGGCTGCACACACTGGGTGCTGCGTTATTAAAAAAAAAGCTGTCTGGTTGCCTGCAGCTCTGCCTTGATGCTCTTGGTTCAGCTTTTAGCACTACTTTGGTAAAATAAATGTACATGTGTCGTGGGTTGACAGGTTTCTAGGTGAATTTCACCCTGCCAGGTCCTGTGGAGTGGCAGGGTGTCGTGGGCCAATGACATTTAAGGTACGCCCTCTGCGAGATACAGTATTTAAGGAGCTGGACACTGGGAACTTCCTTTTTGGCTTCCGGCGTTCCAACAGGTAACAGGGGACCTGGGGCGGGGGTTTTGCCAGGGTAGGCCTTTGGGCCTGCCTGGCTGGCCCCCTCCCCCCCCTNAATATCTGAAAGAGAAGTTTGGAGGGGGGAGGAGAGGTTTTCTGAAGGTTTAATCTAATTTTTATTATTTGGTTCTCTTTATTTCTTTTCTTTTCTTTTAGTTCTGTTAATAAAACTTTCTTTATATTCTTTAGAGTTTGAGCCTGCTTTGCTTCTCCTAATCCTTATCTCACAGAGGGAAATACCCTGAATAATAGACTCAAATTTAAATTACTGCACTTAAGTTGGATTGGCGAACTCAAACCACTACAACATGCAAGGGCTGTCATCAGCTACTATGATCTGTGTCTTATTTTTTCCCAGTTGCAAAAAAATTGAAGGTTAACAAGAATGTAGTGACCTTCATTAGGCTCTTGGAATATTTTGCAGAATGGCA
This sequence comes from Cnemophilus loriae, assembly GCA_013397755.1. Classification (NCBI taxonomy): domain Eukaryota; kingdom Metazoa; phylum Chordata; class Aves; order Passeriformes; family Corvidae; genus Cnemophilus; species Cnemophilus loriae. The sequence goes on from VZTF01002407.1 coordinate 222,278, forward strand.
TGGGAGTAATGATACCTAACTCAGGCTGTGAGAACCCAGAGCTGGTTGGGAGCTACCAGCTTCAGACCCCACAGCACGTTACTGGCATAAGAAGTGACATGGAGTGTCTTGTGATGCTGGATCCGGGGTGGGTCTTCATCACAGTTAATGCCAAGGGGTCTATATGATGTAGCCAGTATTCAAGACCAGCAGCACATGGAGAAGGGATCTGATTCACTATCCTTCTCCCTCATTCTCTAAGGAAGAGCTGCAAAATTGCTGCATTTATTCTTTTCTTCACCGTGTTACATGTGCAGTTGCAAACCTGCGCTGCATGAAGATGCAGCTTGCACAAAGTATCCAGTATATTTGAGCAAACAAAAACATTTTCTTACAGCTGGCTTTAAGCAAAGGGGCATGTCCTGCCTGCTCTTCTATCACCCTTCACTATAGTGTAGAGTCTGGCAGAAAACCAAAAAGAAAGAGTCCCATGGCAGTACTGATAAGCTAGAATAAATAGATGTGGTTAGGAACATCCCAAGAGTATATGCGTTGGTATTAATCAGAATTTGTTTCTTAATGATGACTTTAAAACATCTCCAGTAAACCATGCATGACATGATGTGTTGGGGGGAGACTTGTGTGTGGTGAGAAATCCCATGGATCTGTACTGCCTGCAGTCTGATCTCTCCAAATCATGTTCCTGTGGGGTCACCTGGGGGTTAAGGCCCAGCTGGCATTAACAAATACAGCCCAGAGTGATTCTCCTATCTTGAATGCTTTTGATGTGTTTTTAAGTCTTGATATTGTGATCTGGGAAACCTTTGGTGACCAGGTGTTTAGGGCAAATCACACTTGGAAAGCTACCCCGTGGAATGTGTGCTCCTCCCAGCGTGCTGGGATTTGTGCCTGAAGACATTTACCCACGCATCTCCAAGTGGAGGAACCCAGAGCTCCAGCCCAGTCCAAATGCCGTTTCTGCTCAGCCCTAAGCTGCTCTGGGCAGTTCACTGCCTGTTGCGTCTCTGTAGTCACAGAATTGTTTGCAGAAAAGTAATAGCTGCAGATGCAGCAGAACAGCGATTCCCCACAGGCAGAGATCCTATTTCAAGAAGCTTTTACGTTCCTATCACCTTCTGTCTCCCAATGCCATAAACCAGTTCCTGTCCTTGTCTGTCCCTACCAGTTTGTGGTGGTACCTCCTTTGTTCCATCCATCCATAGCACTCACAGCCCTCCATCCCCTTGCTGGGGAAAAGGCAGGACCTTGCAGCTGGGTCTGTGCTCTCCACCCTGGCCAGCAGTAGGTCAAGCAGAGCACTTAGATGTGCTAATTGCAAGTCACAACATTTCCTACAGGGAAGACAACAACTGCAGTTTTCTCCAGCTATCAGTGTTCCTAAAGCCTCTCATATAGACAGGCAGGCAAGAGGAGATAGAAAAAGAAAATCCAAGTAACTTCCATAGCTAATTGAAATGGAGGAGAAGGGAAGAGATGCAAATCCAGCCTGAAAGGGCAGCCTTTGCCTTTGATAATCAGCTGGGAAAAATAACTTACTGGAGCATTGAAGAATATGAAACAAAAGCAAATAAATGATGCTGACAGTCTGATCAAAGGGTTGCTATACAAGAGAGACCCTCTTTCAGTGCTGGTCCAGCCTCCATGTGCTTAGGAACCTTGCCCAGTAAATTTGATGAACAGCTAAATGTAATGTAGAGAAAGGAACTGAATTTTTCTCTCGGGATCTGTTCCTGACGTAAAGTGCTTTCAGACTCTGTAGGCCATTAGAATTAGGGATATCAAAAGATGCAAAAGAGAGAGGCAGGGTAATTTTGTTTCCAGTTCCTGAGTTCACGTGGAGGCGAAGGATCTGAACACACAAATAGAGGGAAAAGCTGACATATCAATTGGGTCTGATCTACACTGGGGCATTTACTGGCAAAACTGTCTATGTAATGGCACTGCTATAGATAATGCTCCCCTGTGGATACAATTCTTCTGTAATAACAGATCCAAAACAATAAAAACTTTCTAGATTAAGAGTGCCCATCAGGTGATGGAGTGATACATGCCTGGAGTGCTACTACTGTTATGAATAACAGGTTCTTTAGTAAATTTGTATGTACTCCTAGACATAAAACAAAGCAGAAAAGATAAGAGTCTTTGCTAAGACAAAAAGCAGACTGTAAAATTTGCTAATCATACTAAAATCTCCCCCAAAACAAGGCATCTTGCAGTTTGTGCACTCCTTGGTGGGCTTAGGTAAATAGTATCTGTAGATCAAGAAAGAGTTCCACTGGAGCTTTATCACTTCTTCATTAATGTGCCACCAACCTGAATTAGGAATGATTTTCCCAGAGAAAGCAAAGTCAAAGAGAGAAGTGTTGTTTTAGAAAGGTGGCTTCTGTGCCCCAGATCCCAAGAACACTTGTGCAAAGTGAAAGGACCCAATTGTGACTGGAGCACAGCCTGTCATTTCCAGTGGTCATTCGGTTGGGATGAAAGGTGAAAGGTTGCTCTAAACTGCACATTGCAAAGTAGGAAGCTGAGAGAGAGCCCATGACACCACCTTCAAAGAGAGCACAGCACTGAGCCTCAGGGAAACAGAGCAAAAAACTGCAACAGCGGCTTTTCCACGCTTGAAACAGCTCTGGAGAGGCTGGGGGTTCCCAGTGGCTATCGAGGCAGCTGAATGAAATTGTCACTTGCGATAAGGCATCCTGAGAGCTGGGGAAAATCCTGGCTCTGTGCCCACTGGCACAGGTCCAAGTGATTTCACTGGAGCCAAGATTTTTACTCTGTATGTGAAATGAATTGCCAGGGTGAAGCTGCAAAAGTAATGCCTGGTAATGAAATCCACTTGCAGCACTGCACCTCTTCACCAGAGCCCTGCTGCGAGCAGGAGTGTTTGCAGTGGCTCTGGAGAACACCGTGCTGTTCTTGTAGGAGGCAGGAGGTGTGAAGTGCCACTGAATTCATCAAGTATGTCACATAACTGCCCATTTGTGGGCAAACTCACTTTTTTTTCGACCCACTTTTTTTTTTTTTTTGCTAGCTTTCCCAGGATTCCCACCAACACCAGGGACTATCCATCAATATCACCATAGCAACAAGAAGTCATTAATGGTATCCTGCCTATTGACAGTCAGAATCTACAGGGTGCTGATCTGAGTGGTGAGCCATCACCATCAGTTTCAATGAGAGAGGAAAGAGTTCAGGGTCTCTGTGGAATCAATCCTTTCATTCTCCATCCTCTGCATCTCCCCAGAGAAGTCCTGCATTGTGTAATGGCAATAAGGGACATATTTCTTCCCTTAGCAAGTTCTGTGCAGTGTGTGCTTAGGGAACTGCTGCCAGGAGAAGATGGGGCTGGATTTGTTGCACAAGTAGGGATAAATGTGCCTCTCTTGGGTTTGTTTGCACGGGGCTGTGGTTCTGAGAGACACTTTACATTGCAAATAAGCAACTTATCCTGTAAAACTCCAGGGAGTTCAGAGCAAAGCAGGAGGCTCGGGGGCCAGGAAAGGGGAATGGCAGGCTAAACTGTGAAGAGAGATAAAAGACATGTCATATAATTCTGCTAAATGGTGAAGGAAGGGAAATTCTCAGCGGGTGTAAATTAGCATTGACAAGCAATACTGATTTACACCCAGCTCATGGTCTGGTCCACAGTTTAATCAGCTGAAAAGCATCAGCATCTGAAAAGGAGGGAGTTGTTTAGAGAGGCCGGTGGGAGGAGTTGAAAATCTGCAAAAAAGAAGAAAATAAATTCTCTTTGGTAGGTAGGGAAGAGCTTGTGATGTTCCTTGGGACTGATGCAAAGGCGGAGCCTGGCCAACTGTACCAGCTCCCTGTCAGGACTCCCACTGCCTTGTAGTGGGTAATATGTAGTGCTGGACCTTCTGAGGATATATCCCTCAGCTGAGACAGGTGGTGGGCACGGTCCTGCCTGGTTTTCTGTAGAAGCATTGCCGAGTGCCTCCAGAGCCAAAGGAGTAGGAAATGTTACTGCCTGTGGCCATCCATGCCCAGCCAGGACTACTGGTGCTGCTGTCATCCACATTTCCTCATGGCAAACCTGCCTCTGCCAGCAGTATGACACAGTGCCTGACAGCTTTGGGATGTAACCAAGCAAGGTGTAGGATGAGATCATACATCTCCCTCACCATCCTCAACACCTCCTTCCTCCCCCAGACCTCTTTCTGATCTCACACGCATTGCTGGCATGGAAGAATTCTGCTCATCCACCTACCCTAAGCTTTGGGGAGTGCTGGAGTGGCTTCCAGGGCAAAGTTAATGAATTGAGATCAACAGAGTTAAGGTGTGGGGCTTTTTTCCCCACTGCTGAGATGAGAGCTGAGGTTCGTATTGCCTCGTTGGAAAGACTGATGCAGTAAGCCACTAGTACACTCAAAGTTTTAACGTTTGTGGCTGTGCTGCAAAAAATGTCTTCCTCCTACAAGGAAGGGAGTAGGAACTTTTGACCTACAGCTTATTCTTAGAATTAGGGTGTGATTTCTTTTCTCTGCCCTATGCATTTTAAGGATTAGGCTGAGACTCTTGGGACAATCTTAGAACAAGGAAGAAGGAATACCTTCAGCCACCCTGAGGGAGCCAACTGCATAGGACTGGTTTTCTGTTGTCCTCCTGGGACTGGAGGAAGAAATGTAATAGGGCATGGGAAATGCTATGTTTCTGTGTGCCATGATAGTCATGTATTGCTAGTTCAGCCAGGGCTATTTCCACCCTGAAAGAAATCCAGCATCATGACTCAGGCCCTGCAAATCATGAGATTAAATCATGAGTTAAATGATGATATTAAAAAAAGGACTTGATTTTATTTTTCCCATGAAGTGTGACTTGGATTTTTACCTCTTTTCTGCCAGAGAGTGAATGAAAATTGTGAGTTGAAATGCCGGTCTTCAATGCACAAAAGATGACAACATTCAGCTTAGGTGAAGGCTCTGTTGATCCTCCTCCCATGCTGCAAGGGGAAGGGAGCAGCGAGCCCTTTCCTGCTACTGGCTTGATTTACTTCTCCCTCTCAGTTCTCATATTCAACTGACCCATTGTGCCCTGCTTTTTTTGCACTGTCCCTTCTGCCTTCCTCAAATGCATGCAGAGAGGATCAAGGCAGTTTTAGATGATCCGAGGTGTAGTTCCCCACCTCATCATTTTTCAGCTGCAGACATGCTCCATCTGCGTTGCTCTTTCCAAAAGGATGTGCCACTGATCACAGCTGGAGGCAGAGCACTGGGCTGGCAGCCCAGTACTGCCTCACGCAGGCATGCGAGTCATTGGCTGAGCATAGCAGGGCTGGGCTTGGGGCACACCTCTGGCAGCTGGGAGACAGAGGAGAACGGTCTGGAGCTGGCACTGGGAAGTCACAACTGATGTTGGACCCTTTGCTGGGACTGAGCTTAACCTTTTCTTCTCCCCGCCTCCCAAGAAATAACAAATTCACTTGTAGCCATATTGGAACCATTTTCTTCAGTTAGTGCTGGTGTTATACCTATGCAGAGTGTGAATTTGAAGGAGAAGTGGAGGTGCCAGGTTGTAAAGTGAGCTGACATATGGCTTTATAATTCCCAGATCTTACAGGGGGATGGGTAGGTTTTCCTGTCTCAGGATTGCCTCTGAGAACTGCCTGTGTCTTTGCCAGGTATGGATCAAGGTCAGAGCCTGTGCTCAGACCATGCCTGTTCCTCGTAAGGCCAGTAGTGAGTGCTGTGTGTGTATGCCAGGCCCAAGGTAATTGGTGAGCAAGATCTGCTCTGCATGACCCAAAGGCATGGGAATGCTTGGTTCATGGTGTCTGCACAGGTCAGGGGAAACCACCTGGGTCCTGAACATCAGCTAACTCAAGCCTGAGCATTGTCTCTGCTTGCTTATAACCCTGTGGACTCCTTCTCCAGCTGTAAGAGGGGAGCAGAGTGGCTCACAGTGTTACAGACAAGGGCAGCATCTGTCAGTCAGATGTGCCCTGCAGGTTCATAGGTGCTGTGGGTGATCTGTCCCATGAGAGGACTTCATTGCAGATGAGACTTGCTTCCTCTTGAGAGGGAGTCATCCAAAGGAGCTTTGTGGTCAACCAGGGTGTTGAGTCACTGAAAGCTTGGCAGATGGTGGGTGCTGCCATCTCTTGGGATGCTTCACAGCTGATGATGACAAGCAACTCCAGCTGGCATACTTGATGGGGGTGTCACGCTAGTGTCTCCAGGAGCATTTGTTACAGAATCAACCTACTCAGCCTTCCTTTGCAGCAGGATGAATGTTAATCCTCTGAAGCTCCAATTCCTCCGCTGCATCATCAGCAGGACTGTTGGAGCAATAATTGTCCATGAGATTGAGTGGTGCATTGATGAGACAAAAGGAGGTCTCCTTTCCCAAAGCAAGGAATCAAGAGGGAACACAGGTCACCTTGCAAGGATGCTACCTGAAATCAGTGTGCTGGAATGCCTGCCCTTGGAGGTAGGCTGGAAGCATCATCTCATCACAGCCTTTTTGAAGGAGGAACACAAGGAGAAAACCATGCTGTGACATAAGAAGGAGAAGCTGCTCAAACTAAGAGAGCAGCCAGAAAAATTCGTCAAAGGCACTGCTGCCAAGTGCACAGGTGTGTGGAGCAGTAGGGCTTCTCAGGTGAAACCTTATATGTCAATAAAAATAGTTCCCAAACAGCTTAAAAATCCCACAGAACAGGAGCCAAGAATACTTGAGTGAGTGGATAAAATTTTGAGAGTTGCTTTTGTACTGCCTTGAGACTATTTTGAAGCCAGTCTGGCCCAAATGGACATGAAGTTGTGGTGATTCCTGCACTCTCCCTGTTGGAACTGAGCTGATCCATAGCAAGATGTTCCTATGGTGATCAACAGATACTGTGGACAGATTCTTCTGTGACACATCTGGCTGGCACATGTGTGCCCTTTGGGCTGATCTGACCAGCCAGCCCTGACCGTGGCCAAGACCATTTTTTCTGGACAAGTTGTTAACAACAAGTTGTTGTGTTGTGTTGAATGCAGTGGGATGGAGGAAGACTTGGAGAAGCAGGAAAAAAATCCCAAAAAGGATTAAGAAAATAGATGTGAAAGGAGAAGAATGGCTAGACAATATCACATGGTGAAGCAAGCATCTCATAACGCAGCAGGATTTAATGCCATTGCCTGTGCTCTTGGCAACCTCTTGACCCTGGGCTGCTCTGGGTCTTCAGGGGTTCCCCATGCCAAGCTGTCTCTGAGACTTTGGTTCCTGCTTATGCTTAAGGTGAGAACACAGGGACTATAAATACAGCGAGCAGACTATAAAGGTCATTGTTTTCCCTTTATTACCTGATTTTGAAATCAATCTGACAGTTGTTCCTCTTGTTAGCAATCCTGATTTATGACATGCAGTGGACAATGAAAGCAGTGATAATACTGTAAACTCAGGGAAAGTTATGGTTAGCTGTTTACCCTAGGAAAGAGAAGAAACCCAGGAAATTGTACTGGTTTAGAGAACTACTGTGGCTGTACCTCTCCTGCTGCAGTGAACAGACACTATATAAGCCGTGTTCCTGTTTCAGCTGCTACAATAGACAAAAAAACCCCAAGAAATATAACTACAGTCACCTTATCTTCATCAGCCAGTTTCTGCAGCACAGCGCTGGTTAAGAGAACAGCTAAGAAAGCAAATATAGCCAAGGCACCTTTATTTTTCTTGTTAACCTTTAATATGAAAGAAAAAAACCATCTGGCAGTCTTTCCCTTGAGACTACTGGTGTTCTGCTAAGCAGCTGAAGTGATGTGCATGACGTGGCAGCAGGCAGATCATGCTGTGACCATGAGGTTTGCTGTATCAGATAGTGCAAAACTCACAGCAGTATCATAGTTTGCTAAAATCCTTTGTAGAGCTCTTTGAAATGTGCTGTTCACATCCCTCTAGCTGGATGGATCTCTGAAATAAAAGGGAGATTGTAGTCCAGAATAAACCAACCTCTGTTCAGTGCTGCAATTTGCAAAACCTAATGCAGAGACATTAGAACAAAACCTGAAGGTGAGTGTAATCTCTTATTTCAAGATGGAGTAAAGATCTGCTGTTATTCCCCTCCCTTGGAAGCAGGAGTTTGGTGTGATGGCCATGACTCGGAAGTTCATTTGCTTGTGACTGAGATGTTGTAAATGTGGAAAGTGGAAAATGTACCAGTCTCACGTGATGTCTCTGATCAAGCAAGAGGCCAGACAATAGCAAGCTGCTCTCCACCATTTCATGGAACAAATGTCCATGTTTGATAAGTCTATAGAGCAAATCTTGGTGCAGTGAACTCTGCAAAGCAGCACCAGCAAAGCTACTCAGCCCTGCCAGATTTGGTGGCCTCTTTTCCTGAGGCCTTGTGAGGCTCTGTGATCCCTTGTCCTGATATTCCTGGAGTCCTTGAACATGTCTGTCCTTCTCCACAGTGTTTTTCATCAGCAATGAGCTACTTATCCTGTGCCTGCCTGCTTCATCCTCCTGACACTTTGTCTCATGCTTTGCTGGGAAGGTCAGCCAGGCAGAATGGTTCTGATGTGTTTGGGAAGAAGTCATTTATCCTTCAAGCTTTAATCCTTGAGAAATAAATTCTTGGGGGGGATTTTACAGGAAAATTAAGGTTAGTGGCAAGTCTCCAAGCAGGCACTTATCAGAGTAGTGGAGAAGTTGATTAAACAGAATCACATGGTAGAAAATAAGCTGAGCACACATTACCCTTAGTCTTAAGCTCACTTTGAGTGTGAGGCTCATAACCACTAGAAGCTTTTCAGTCCCTCAGCCAGGGAACAGGCATATGTTTCACAGACAACGTGACTGAGGAGCAATGATGTGCTGCAGCAGCAGCCAACACTAAACTCTGCTTTGCTATTTGGACTGCAATAAGTGACCATTGGCTTGGAGGATTGCTGGTCTAGAATAAAGCCTGAGCCTTGGGTAAGTGTGGACAGGACTGCCTAGAAGTACCCAGGTGGGTAAACGAAGGAGCATAGCGTCAATCCACAGTGCTCACGTACACTGGGGACTGACAAAGAACTGGCATCTCAGTACGTGGTCTGACTGGAGGAAAGCAGGGGATACATTAGGGCTGCTGTGTTCCTTTAGGAGAGGGTAAATTAGGACCCAGAGTTGGGTCACCATGTAAGAAATCAGCATTTCCTTTCTTCCTTCCGTCCATTGCCTCACACTTCTGTGACCTTTGGTAGTCAATGCCTGGAATCACCTGCTGTAGCTATAGCATGTACTATGTAGTATGTACACCCAGCTCTGGGGTGGTGAGAGGACAAACTTTCATGTTGCTGTGGTTCCCAGTGTTTCTTTGTTGGTGACCATATAAGACTGCAGCTAAATATTCTGTATGTACCATGGGCCTGCAAGTATGTGCTCAAATGTCATCTCTAGCTTATCAACCAAAAGCATATTAACTCGTTTTGGGTTTTTTTTCTGTCTCCATCTTGTGCTCTCCTCCAGCAGACTGCCTACAACAGGCTTGTGGCCATGTTACTTGGGAGCTTGTTTTGTTTTATATCATGGGGTGTCAATGGCCTGACAAATGCAGGCATCTGAGCTGAAACTATCATGCTGTTGCTGAGTGCCATGGAGCACAAGAACCGGGGAAGGAGGGAGAAACACTCAGTGTTTCCTGGTTACAGGCCAGGTACAAATTACGTGGGGTTTTAGAGAGACCACTGCTTTCCTCCTGTTCCAAGCATCCTTGAGCAGCGGGGGAAGGAGGCTGTGCCTCAGCCAGTCCCCTGTCCAGGTCATGGCTCGGGCAGCAGCTGCCCAGGGTGCTCAGTGAAATTAAGCTTAGCTGCCTGACATGCTGTGCACAGCCCTCAGGGCAGTGACACGGGGAAACGGGCAAGATCACAAGAGTTCAGCTGGAAAGAGTTGGTCCTTCCAAGAGTGGAGTGACGAGGAAGAAAGGTGCTGCTGCCTGAGCTGGCTGTCACGAGATCTCCACAGCTGCCCTGCAGGTGTTTGGGGGAACAGAACTCACTGATTTCTGAGTCTCCCTCTCACTCCAGCTGGAGCACCAGACCCCCTTGCACACCCATCTGTGAGCTACATCCACGTGCACCTTTGCTCTGAGCTCTCCTGGAAGTATCAGATGGACCTCCTGTGTTAGAAGTGTTCTCTTAACCAAGAAAATCACTTTTCAAAGAAAGAAAACTCACCCCTGATGGGTGACAAATATTAAAATAAATTATTTGGAAACAAAATTCTCATCTTTCTACACTTAATCCAGTAAATTTTGGTGCTTGCCTACATGTCAGCAAACTCTGCACAGCCTCCTCTGGAAAGTGTCTGTCCCCTGCTGTCTCACAGCCAGCTCTGGCTGTTCTCTGTCTTCTCTGGCTCCTCCGCTCTGCAATCCTGCCTCTGGCTCCTGGTCTCTGTCCCTCACTCTGCCTGCTGCACTGTGCCCACAGGAGGTTTCTTCCAGCTGCTCCTTCCCTGAAAGTGACTTTTGCCGTCCCATGCACATTTTCTGGAAAATCCTGCCCTGACAAAGCAGCATCAGGTCCCTGCTGCCTGGCAGTGCTTGAGAGCACTGGCACCTTCTGTGGCTGCTGGGGGAATGGGCCTGTGCTGTTCTGCAGGGCAGAGGGATACCCTCAGCTGCTGGAGGGTTTGAGGCATTCCCCTGAGAAATGGAGGGATGTAACCCCCCCTGCATGGCCTGTGCTGTGCACTTGAGCAGGCAGGGACAGAGTGGCCCCTGACCACCCACACCTGGCAGCCCATAGAGGGGTCAGCTCTACGAGCCCTGGCAGTGAACTTCCACCTGAAGAGAATCATGAGGACAAAAGTCAATTGTCTTCTCGGTGCTGCCCATCTCTTGGTGAATGGAGCACCCACAGACAGATCCCACCGTGTTGTTTCTGTGCCTCTGCTTCCTTGCTCTTCTCCTGACTGCTTCTGCCCCTGCCTGTGCACTTTCTTCTCTGGCCCCCTTGCTGTCACATGCACTCATGCAGAGCTTGCCAAGCTAGTGTCCAGCTCAGGCTCCTGCCTCACACTTGCTTTCTCTTCAGGCCTTACTCTGTGTAACTCTCTGCCTTGGGCAAGGGCAGCTGTATTCTCTGCTCTCACTGCAGCAAGGGCTGTTTTCTCTTTCTTCTTGTTCTGAAAGCATAGTGCCAAAAGTACATGGTGGCTTTTAGTCCTGTGGCCATGACCTGATCACAGACCAACCTGACAGGACATGGCATCTTTTGTTAACAGCACTTTCTCATATGAGCCCTGCGGCACTACCAGGAGGCCTGCTCTCTGCTCAGTGACTGGCTTTCACATCATATAATTCTCTCTTTCTTGACAGATTATGTTAAAACCTATGAGCACAGAAAGTCCTGCTCCTCACGTTTCTCTGCTGTCACCTGTGGGCTCCTCCAGAGCCGTGAAGAAGGGGGAACTCCAGCCTCACCATGAGAAGACCGGGTGAGAAGTGCCTGTGACATCTTTGGGAACAGCCACACTTTGAGAGCTAGTTTTAATTTTTATTTTTAGCACTTATGAAGGATGGAAATTATGTTCTTCATTCAGTGGTGAACCACAGGAGCAGTTCTGCCTTCCCTCTCTGGGATTAGATTAGACATAATTTCATTAATGCAGGGAAAATATGCTAATTTGAGCCACTCTAAGCAAGGGTTGAATCAAGCTCCCAGTGTGTTAGCAAGATTGGCTTCCAGGCAATACAGTACCTCAGACTTCTCCTCAGATAGAAGATGTCTGTTGGTGCATCACACAGTTAGGTGCCTGTGGTGTCTTAGCCCTCGGGGAGTAACAAACCTTTTCATTCCCCTCCTGATCAAGGTGGCTATGCTGCCTGAATAGTTGGCCACTTGTGGGGAATCCAGCTGCACTACAGAACACACAGTCTGGGCTGTAACTGGTTCTGTCTTGCGTTACCAAGACCTCTTCCTGTGTGTTCAACCTGGTTGGTTCTTGCCTGGCTTGTTATTAAAGAGTCATGCCCCGCCATCCCAGCTCTATCTTGCCCTTACAAATCTCAGGCTAACCCCCTATCCCCTGCTCAGTCTTACTCTCCTTTACATATGGCACTCACTCATTCCATTTGCCTCTGATTGCCAAGGAAGGGAGTGGACTGGGCTGTAGCAGACACTGATGTCTTGTGGGACTGCTGGCAAGCCCATGAGGCCTAAATCCTTAAAAGAAATCTGGAGTCTCTCCGTTCAGTGCAAGGAGGCTCCATCCACTTCCGGCAAGGACTTTTAAGCACTTAGCCTTCATCCTGCTGGTCCAAACCAGAGTTTAGGGATTTAATTCTCCACTCTGAACATATGATTTAGTCACTTAGATTCCCTGGGCCTTACAATGCTAAACACAGCTCATAGGAGGAGCCTTGGAAAGCACACCTTTCTCTTTTGGGGCCTCCACTGAGCTGTCACTGGGAGATGATCATTTGAGCCTGTGGCTAAGGAGTCAGGAGTGTTCATTTGTGAAAGTCTGTAAGGTACCTTTGTCTCTGCACTGGAAAGGCCTTGGCAATGCTTGGCTACTGTATGCAGTCAATAAACCATATGTATCTTCCTTGTGAAGGGTGAATCAGTGCAATAAGGGGCTGCAGTGTGACTGTCAGGCACAAACCCACCACCTATCAGCCTTATTCTTCCTCCTTGCTACTTGAGTCTTCCAGGAGACCACAGTTATGTCATCCTGAGACTACACTTATGTCATCCTTTCCCGCCCCCAGCATCCCCCTAAACTCATACACTCTTGCCTACACCCCATTTGAGGGAAAGAACCTCACTATCTCTTGTAAACCTGCCATCTCCTTAGTGCTGCTGTGCGAGTAAGCTGAGGCTGCAGCAAGCACTTCTGAGCATTTGTCTCTAGAGTTGAGGAATGTTATTGTGAGGGAATTGCTGAGTGTAGGTAGGATAAACTTCTGCAAATTCAGACGGGTAGTGTAAGGCCACTGTTGGCTTGGCTAGAGAAGAAAAAGCTTCACTTCCCCAAGCCCCGTGGCTGATTTCCCAGTCATGCTGCTCTGCTCCTACACAAGCTGTTGGTGTTGGATTCTGCGTACCCTGGAAGCAGACCTGCTGTTGCATCCTGCGAGTCAGCAGCAGGCTGCTTCAGTAACTCATCTTTCCTTCCATTCACAGGTGTTCTACGCATGGCGACTCCACCCATGTGAGAGCTCTCTTATGTGAGTGCCTAGCAGCACACTTTGCTGTCTGTGGTCTGTGGACATTGACTGCCATCTAAGCGACACCCCAGCTCCCTCCTCTCCCCCTAGACGCCACTGTCCTAGAGCCTCCATGTGCATTTGCTATGACATACATCAGTGCTGATGAGAGACAGGAACACTGCCGGGTGATCTCGAGCTGCCAAAATAATCAGCTCTGTACACAACATGGCTTAAAGGATTTTTCAGTTAGCAGCATGCATCCACTAAAGAACCTAGACACTCATATTTTTTCTGGGGACTTCCACACTCTTGCCTGCCACACAGGCAAGGCACCTTTGGCTAGTCCTGTGGAAAACCGGATGTATCGGAGTGTGGAAAACCTTCACTGGGCAACAGGTGCTGACTGTGGGCTGTATTCTCACTGCCGGAGCCTGGATAACGAGATCATCTTTCGCTCTAGAGGCACCAGTCAGTGGACAGAAGGCTGTGTGGGTGTGGCCCCGGTACAGAGCACATCGGACTCTCTGAGGAAGCTTTCTCTCCGTGCTAAACAGACATCTCGCTCCGCACAGAATGTGCTCCTCCCTCCCTTTGCCAAAGTGCCTCAGTGGCTCTTCCCTTCCACAGAGGAAAGAGTCCAACACGGGGATGCCAAAAAAGAGCTGAAGGAGAAGCTGAGGCTGCACAGCAGTAAGGTGGCAGAGCCCTGTAAGCCAGTGCGCCCACAGGTGGCCCTGCCTGAGCTGATGGCCCAGGAGTGCTTTGAATGCCAGGTGTGCCGGCAGTGCAAGAACGGCTGTGCTGTGAACTGCTGCACGGTTCTGGTGGAACACACTGCTCTCAGGCACAGCCTCACTGCGGGCCAGGGACTGTGCTTTGCACACAGGATCATCAGTCCAGAAGACATCAAGCAGGAGGCTCAGAGGAGGCTTCAGCTCCGAAGGCAGAATAGCTCCCCCAGTCTGCCCCTTCAGCATGCTGGGGAAAGCCGTGAGATGAGCAAATCCAGAACAGCAGAGACCCTAGAACAGTACAGTGGGGAAGCAGATGGCAGAGTAACATTGGGACAGAGTAAGAAAGGCCGCTGCAAAGGGAGGCTCTACATACCCACCTTTGAGGAGTTCAAGCAAATGAGAAGTAAGGAGGGAAATTCATCTGACAGCAGCAGTGGGCCAGTAGATTGCTTGAAAAAGGGTCTGCCTGCAAACCAGACACTGGAGGAGGAAAACAGTAAGAATGTCTGTTCAGAAGCTTTAGAGACCAAAGTTGTGAATGAACGTGCTGTCACAGCAGAGGAAGATGATGATGTATTTCATGAAAACCACACCTCTGCTGGCTTTTCCCAAAATCCAGCCATATGGGATGGTTTCAAGATGAGCAGTCCTGAGGTGAAGGACAGAACCTTCCAGACCTCCATCCCAGATACATCACCAGTCCCTATTTGCTCCAGCCCTATTCCACGATCACCTCTACAGGCAGGAGCAATACACAGTGCTGGGCAGGAGATCTTCAGTGATGAGCAGCAGAAAGGAGAGACAAGACAATTAAATGATGTCCTCCACCTTGCAGGGCAGTCGCTGGCTTCTGAAGCCCAGTCCTCTTGCTGTTCATCGCTGCTGTTAGAAGCCACAGACTTATCCAGCTACGGAGCTAAGCTACAAAAAATGAAGGATGAATTCATAGGTTCAGCCTTGGAACTTATTAAGAAAAGGTAACATGCTCCGTGGGGTCACCTGACAGTTCCCTTGTTAATGATCTGGTCTTTCTCCTGATATGTACATTTAATTCCTGTAGCATAAATGTGCTGTTGGCAGAGCCTTTCATCTTGGAGTCTCTGATAGCCACATGGACGTGTCTTTAAAGCTGTTCAGCTTAAACTCCACCTTGCGTGGGATTAAACATCAAAAAGCATTTTCATCTAGATTTTGCCTTGTTGAGCACCTTAATTCTGTAAGGACAACAGCCATTAGTGGTTCTGACACCCAGTTTCCCACCCATTTTATTTCTGTATTAAATTATCAACGTCTTTTTTTTTTAGCATCTGTTAAAAGTAGAAGACAGCTAAAGGATACAAAATATTAATGTGATTTCTTTGAAGAAAAAATGTAGAGTCTGTCCCACCACTGCAGGACATGAATTTAGATAGTGTGACATGCTTTCACTTGCTGCCTGTATGTAGTGAACAGGCACACAAGGGCAAGATGGCTGCTACAAGTCTTTAACCCCCTGTTGGAGACCTGCACAGGCAGCGAGTGAAAGTACTTGTAAATACTGTCCTTCTGCCATCTCTGTGCAAGCAGGCAGAGAAAATACTTGTGTAAAGCCTTCCTCCATCTTCTCCATCCAGGGTTTTTCCCCTTCTCTGGGTAAGATGTTCATAACAACTGCTTTCTCTATCCTGGTTTTCGACACTGCAGTCCTGTTACCTCCCTCCTGCCAAAGAAATGGGGATCCCTGTCTATGCAGGGTGGCTCAGTAGGAATCAGCAAAGTTCTAGAAGCTAAGAATTTTGAGCAGTCATCACTGTCTTGTCACGAGATGAGGCTGATGGGAAAAGGAGGAGTAAGTATTGGTGGAGTGGTTTGTTTCCATGCACTTGGCTTTCGTGGTTGGACTTGCCAAGAATTGCATTAGACTTGGCTCCTGGCTGCTTCTGCAATCCACAGATGGGTGTGTGAAATGCCAGGGCATCAGCCTTGTATGCTGTCTTGTTATTTCTGGAATACATAGGCTGAGACTGGACTCAGGTTTTAGAGGAGGTAATAGTGACTTCTGCACAGGAATGAAAGTCGTCTGAAAGAACATCTGTGGAACTGAAGCCAGAGTGACAGCAGAAATACTTCTGCAACTTTATAATCCAAAGGGAAGTAGGTGGTGTCAGAGCCCTCAGTGCTTCCCTCAGCTGTCCAGCCCAATCTTTGTGCTTTTCTTCTGCAGTTTGAAAACGCAGTGAAGAGGTAGATGAGAAAGTTATGGTAATGAACCATTTTCATGGATTAGGCTATTTTTGCCATGAATGTGAAATGAAATACACAGAATGGCACAAGCAGTAAGGGTGTAAGAACAGCTGTCTCTGTGCAGATCAATGATTTCACTGGTATCTGGAGCCCAAGCTCCATGCAGAGCAAAGTACAGGAAATGGGGAGTGCATATGATCTTCCTTCCCACTACTCTCTCAGCCTCCAAACACTTCCTGCCCAGGGCCTTTATGGTTTCAGTGCGGTTTCTGTGCTTTTAATATCCACAGTGGTTTCTGTTTCTGTGAATGTGTTCAGTCTCCCTAGTTGGATTTGTTAAAATCTATAAAGCAGTTTTTATTAACACCAAAATTACAGTTGATCTAAAAATGTGAATGACAATGGTTCTAGTATTAGAGAGGTAGTTTTATATGTGAAGGAACCACCCTGGCCTTATTATTTTCCAGAGTAATAACAATTAATGGTAATTGTTATTGCCAAAGCACTGGTTATTGGAAAACTCCAGTTTCCTTTGTTTAGAAATTTCTCATTTTTCCATCATTTTCACCTGAGAGTGTCATGTCCCTGAATATTCACAACTCCAGCTGATTTTCACTGCAGAGATGGGAGATTTTTGTCTGCATTTTGGGTGCTAAATTATGATCGCTGGCATCCAGGCCACATTCTTTCTAAGTCTCAAATGAAATGAGCTGAAAGCTGGAGATTTGGTCCCATTTTCACAGATACTCAGCTCAGCAAGCTTCTGATAGAGATGTTGTGATGAAACATCACAGAATAAAATAGCTAAAATTGTCTTCTCTTTCTAGTGCTTCTGTGTGTCAGTTTTACAAAGCAGTTTTGTCTGTAAGTTAACCGTCTCCATAGTAATTCATAGTTAATTAATTAAGATTCATTCAATTGACTTAATATTTTGTCAGTGAAGATTTGATTGTCAGTCTCATAATTATGGTGGCTTTAGCCCCCTCATGAGTCACTGGATACCTTTAACTTAGGTTGTAGTCCTGGCTGGGAAGGGGTGTTGCTATCTAGGTGGAAATCCTGAAAGCTTTTCAGTATATAGTCCACTTTCTGAAGTTGCTTAGGTGGGGAATTGTTCAGGATAAGGACATGCAAGGACTATGGGTTAGTGTCTCTGAAATGGGGGACATAGTGACAACAGAAAGCTGCACAATTTAGCCAAGGACATGACTAAGAAGGCTTCCTGAAAAGAGTGATGGGCTGTGTTTGGGGTGACACCAGGATGGTGAGTACAATACCAGCTTCCCCTAGCAGAGGACTCCAAGTCAGGAAGGCAGGTGACAGCAAGGAAGGCATGCACAAAAATGTTTCCATTAGTCAGAAAGAGTCAGGAACATGTGGAAAGGGCTGAGAACTGCTGGCCTGGACAGTGATAAAACCATGAAGAGGCCCAGGGAGACTGTGAAGGAAAGCAGGTGCATTTCCAGTTGTACATCATCCCCAGTACCTCCACTTCCATGAAATTCAGAGATGATGGCCAGAGGTTTAAAGACATATTCAGAAAGAACCTGTCCTCCCTGTGCTGGCCCAAGTGCATCACCTCTCTTGGGGAGAACAGGAAAAACTGACAGCAACCCCAGGCACAAACTCCTAGCCCAATAAGTGATTTAATCCAACAGAAGGAAACATGCCAGAGTCCCCCCTTCTGCAGCTCTGTGTGAGGGCAGAGAGGACTTGACTTGCTTGAACAGACGATGGTGTGAACCTGTTGGGAGCACAGATCTCTGGCAGGAGGAGGGGACTAGAGAAAAGGGCAATATCCTGTTTTCTTGGCAATGTCCCCTCTTCCTCCTAAGCCAGAGGCAAAGGTTAAAGGAGCAGTCCTAAGATGTGGTTCCACAAAACTGCTTGTATCCTCCCTCTTTTGCCCACATCCCTCTGATCACACTAGTGGTGTGTGGAGCAGCACTTGCCCCAAGACCACATGGCCAGCACATCAAGCAGGAGGGAATCTAATCATAACAAGAAGTAGAGCAATCAAACCAGGGATGAAGAAATCTCTTTTCACACAATGGGCTCTGCACCATTGCCTTTCTTACCTCCAGCTGACCAGCTGTGGGGTGGGTTGAATTTCTCAATCTTCAGTCATGTTTCCTTAGCTCAGCTCAGCTCTCTGGGTACTATTGGCTCTTATTCCCACTGCAGATCACGTCTGGAGACTTTTTTTAAATATCCCTTTTGGGCTATGGAAACCATAATAAGTGGTGGCATCTGGTCTGTAGACCCTATCGGCAGAGAGCTGCTGTCAGCTTCACTTAGAGGAGCAGTAATACTCTGGAGTGCTTCCCATATTTAAGTGAATGATCTTGAAGCACTGTGAAAATGACAAATGAAAGCTCAGCATCTCTCTTGAGAGTATGTTCTGTATAGTGGGAGGTGGTGTGATCAAGAAGATAATATTCCAATTATGAGCTCTGCTACTAACCTTGGACACATCCCATTGCCTCTCTCTGCCCCAGTGTGGTCCCTTTCCTGTGTTATTTAAGCAGGAGCTGTTTGAGCAGGAGCAGCTTTTGGGAAGGGTGGTTTTAAGCAGTGGCACATCCTCTTCAAGAGTTTTCTTGCTCCTTAACCTGTGCCTTCCCTCCCATGGGTTTGCCCAGCTGAACTGTTCATACTACAATATGAACTGTTCATACTGCTCAATGAAACATGGATGAAATTATCTGTCTGAGAATACATGAGGGAGAGTTTTTAAACCCATATAATTTCAAGACTGATTTTAGATCATGGCCACACAGACAGTTATACACACTTAAGGGGTGGTACCCCAAGCGTGGTTGGGGACAGGAGGGAGGAAGGAGACAGGAACCTCTCAAGCCGGACCAGGCCAGGCCAGTACCATGGTGGGACCGCAGCCTTGCGGTGTGCCTGTGCTGCTCTTACTGCTGCCTTGTGAGTGCTACAGGCTGCTCTGTGCCAGCAGTGATGTTGGTATCCCCTTTCTACAGGCTGGGGAGTAGAGACCTGGAGGGGGACAGCAAAAGGCAAACGCCAGGAACCTGCTGCTGGCACTGTTGCCGTTGCTGCGCAGCCACAGCTAAACTCCTTTTAACTGGTTGTGTCAGCAGGGGCCTGGAAACATAAATGGAGGAAGATGAAAAAGCATCAGCTGGAGAGATGCAAACCAACTTTTCTGGCCTGACAACAGAGCCAGTTTGTGTTCTGGGAGATTTGTTCCCTCTTCAGTGATTTCAGTATTGGCTGATGGTTTGTTATTGGAGCCAGCTGCCATTCACTGCAAGGAGAATGCCCATCTGTCTCATGTGTTTGCTTGTAGTTGACACTGTTGGAATTGCACATTAGCAGTATGACCTACCAGCATAAGTTCACAAGTGAAGCCTTTAAGAAGAAGCAGATTTTTCTCATAGGAGATTTTTGTTAAGCATAAAATACATGCATAACCTGAAATGTGTTCCAGACACTGGCTTCCTGTATATACAAGCATCCATATCCAGTCCTCACAACCTTTCTTTTTAAAGGAATCCAAATCCATAAAAATTAAATAAACCCAAAATAAAAAAAAAAATATTCTTCCCAACAGGCTTCATTATGCATGGAAATAAGATGTCTTAGAGAGCCTGTTAAAAAAAATGTATCACAAATAGTATCATAAACGACAGCCTGTCAACTGCTCTGTCAAGTCAGTGGTTTTGCACCAGACTGTGTCTGTCTGGAGAGTGATGTTGTCTGCAGAGGGGGGGATGTGGGGTTGGACAGGCTGCCTGTATCAGCCAGGCCAGGCCCTTGTTAGCACTGGACAGCTGTGAATAAGGGCATCCCAGAACTGGCAAGTGAGAGCAACAGACACTGCTAGTCTTTTCAGGTCTCTTAAGTGCACCAAAAGGCCTGCTCCTGAGTTCACTGAAAGCAGGTAGTATCTTTCCAGTGACTTCAGTGGGTTTAGGATCATATGAGATGACAAACAGAGGGAATACTCCTTTAATCCTCTAATCCCTTCAAAGTATTATGGTTTATAGCAGGTGATTTTCTTCCAGATGAGCAATATGGTTTCTGTGTTGGCAGCATCTCCTTAAATAGCAGCAAATATGGATGTGGCCTACTTAGAAAGGAGTGTTTCTGGTCCCTGTGGAGAACCTCATGTTTTATGGACACAAAAATGCCCTGTGAACAGCCGAGACTTGATAACCCAGACTGATGTTGGCACGAGTGGAGTTATCCAATTTGCAGTGTCTTAACTGAGCAGTGCTTAGAGCCCCTGAAACACACGCGTAGCCATCCACGCTGACCAGTCACGATCCCTGCCTGCACTTTCCCTGAACTGTTGCAGACCATTGTTTGAACCTGGGCTTGCTGCTCAGTCTCATCTGTGTCAGGAAGGCAGGAGAACTGCATCCGTGATGTTCAATGGAGTCTGCTTCTTCCCTTGCAGCTGCAATGCTGATACTGCTGCAAAATCCCCCTCCAAGGGGCGGTGTGATCTGAGGGAAGCTGATCTCCCACCTCTGGAGGACAGCAAGCAGCCCACAGCGATGTCCATGGCAACAGAGACCTGGGAGGACAAGCCAAGCAATGAGACATCCAGTGACACTCCACCTGCAGGGAATGTAAGGGAGAGGAATTCCCCTCTCATGCATGTGTTTAGGATTTTTTCCTTGTTAAAAGCTCTGAAGGATCCCTTCATTATAGGAACTGGGCAGGCTGGGAGACGGCAATCTGATACCAACTCCCATGAGTGATTAAACTCTGTTAGAAGCATTAGAAGCTTTTTTATTACACTTAATAAAACAGGAGTGAGTTTTTCGTCCCTGCCTGTGTGCCGCTGCATTTCATGCAGGGAGTTCAGCAATAACCCCTTCATGGCTTCCAGTGTGTCTGGGGGTTCAGACAGATTCCCCTCTAGTGCCCCCCCAAGCTGCTGGTGCAGGTGGGGCATGGAGGCTGGAGTTCCTGATGCTGCAGTGCTGAAACCTTCACAGAGTAGCTGCAAGCGAGCTCAGGTCCCTGAGCACAGACCCATAGCCAGGGCTGTGCTGTTGACTTCTTCATGGTTATTTGACAGCCACGACCCAACCGCCTCGGAGCCGCTGTACTCAGAGCTACAGAACAGCAAAGGGAGAGGGGTCCTTGCTTATTAGGGCTGAGCAAGACAGAGGGACTTGGGGGGACAGATTTCTTAATGATCATGTAGCAGAGCTACATTTACAGTCCCACTGCTGATGAGTTTCCTTTTTTCTCCTTTGGCAACTGAAGTCCAGTGTCTGCAAAATTAGGTGCTGCTTTGCCCACAGCCTTGCTTCAAACCCTTTCTTGCCTTTCTTGCAGACCCCCAGTCCTGCCTGTCGCCGATCCAGCTCCGACATCGTCCATGAGAGCATGGAAGGTGCCAAGGCCCAGCGGGAGTGCCGGCTGCGGCCGCACTTCAGTGACCCGATGCCAACAGACTCGGTGAAGAGGAAGCAGCTGGAGCTGAAGATCGCGGCTGCAGCGCGGCAGCATGCACAGAAGCGCCGGCAGGAGCGAGACTATGGTACACACACTGCATGCTCGGGGCGTCATGGGCCAGATGCTGAACCCTGCTGTGCTGCTGTAAATGTGGAGTAACTCTACAAACTAGGGGAGGGAAGCATCCTGGATTGTACCCAGGTGCGCAGGAAATCAGGATCTACTCTGCTCTGTCCCTTTCTGGTAGATGGCAGGGGAAGGGGCAGCCCAAATGAATTCACAGGTATGCGCAGTGCAGAGATGACAGATCCCAGACTTCACCTGGGAGCCGTGTACTTCTGACTCTCACCAGCCTTAGCAGCAAAACAGGGTGGGGAGACAGCTCACAGCCCTGCTTCACGAGATCCAGCCTGTCCCCCCAGGGTTCCTGCCATTCGTGGCTGTGCCAGCACAAGTTCCTCGGGTGAGCTCTGTGCAGCTGGCAGTGCCTGTAATGATTTCTGTTGTTCTCAGGTCCAGTGGTAGCAAAAGCCAACCTTGGCCATGGTGGCAGCTTCGATGAGACCCGACGCACCCCACGGGGCTCCCTCCGCTCCAGACATCACTGGAGCAATGTCAGCAGTCTGAGCACAGACAGCGGGATCGTTGGCGTGAATGATGCCCGCGATGACCTGGATCCCACTGAGGCCACCCGGACCAAGTCAGCGGATGTGGAGAGGGCAGATAGTGGCATTGGCCAGATGCCAGCCAGGAAGTGGAGGAACAGGGCATCTGAAACGCTGAGCTCCCTGCAGGCCTGGGAAGCCCACCGTCCCTGCACCGACTGTGGAGAAAGGGACCTCCCAGTGGAGACAGATGTTCAGAACTGCAACCAGAGGCGGGCTGACCTCTGCGAGAAGTGCCGCAAGCGCAGGACGGAGCGCAAGGAGTCTGTGCTGGAGTTTGTCAACACAGAAGCCAGCTATGGAGAGGACCTGCGCATCATCAAAGAGGAGTTCTATCTCCCCATGCAGGCGGCTGGGCTGCTGAGTCAGGAGCAGCTCCAGGGCATCTTCAGCAACATCCAGGAGCTCATTGACCTCAATGAGAACTTCCTGGAGATACTTCAAGAAGAGATTGATCAGGCCTTTGACCAGGTATGATGCTGCATCTGCCCTCTAAAGGGGCTGGACCAGGCAGACTGGAATAGGTTTTGCATTAGTGGGGCAGCATAGGTGGAGCAGAGGAACAGGAGGAAGGACTCCTGGGTTATGGTCAGCTATCAGCTATCTAGCCCCTTGCTCCCTCAGCAATTCTGATTTCAGTAGCCCTGTGCCAGCTCACAGCTGCTGCACTCACTGTGCTGTGGTGATGCCAGTGACATCAGCAGTCTTGCTCATTTATCCCATTAACAGGTCTTAATGGTCCCATTATCAAAGTTAGTTTTAGGCCAGTTAGCCTGGATGCTGGTAAGAATGTGGCCATGAGGGCACAGAGCTCAGCTTGGTTTGTCTCTCAGGCTGTGCTCTTGTAGCCCTGAGCTGGCTGGCTTCATGCTGGCTTGGCTGTGTTTGCCTTGGCTTGCAGTTTACTGCAGCTTGGCTCTAGGCTGTCTGTGGGGCCAGGCAGTGCGGGCTGCTCCCTGCTCTACAGCTGTGTACGGCTGCACCCTGCCTTGCACAAGGAGCTTTCCTGCCCCACTAGCATGGTGGTCAGAGGGCAGAGAAATAGAAATAAGACTGTGGGGCCACAATACACCCTCTTGACTAGGAGGCTCACTCTGGCCTTCAAGCCCTTGCTCTGATGAGCTGGCTGAGCCCACAGGAGAAAAGGCAGCTCTGTGTGTGGAAGAGCAAGCAGTTAGACCAGCTTTCCTTCCTCTCCCCAGGCACTGATTCCCCCCAGACCTGCAGGAACTGTCTTTTGACCAGGAAGGGTGAGCCCAGCTCCACCTTTGGTCTGGTTCCTGCAGCAGGTTCATGTTGATAGGACTGAAGGCAGGCCCCGTGGCTGTGCCTCTTGTGAGCTAACCGAGCAGGGCTCTATTGCATACTTGCAGGGGGACGATGACCTGATGACCGTGTGCATCGGAGAAATATTCCTGGAATTCGTAAACATGCTGCCAGCCTTTCAGACCTACTGTCTTCAGCAGTCCTCCTCTGTGAATATGCTCAACGCACTGGAGAAAGAAAAGGAGTTGCTCAGGTGAGAAGGGGGATGAGCATATTCATCCAGGCTTTGGGGACAGAAAGGCAGCAGGCTGAGGGTGAAGCCTTTGCCAGTCCATCTAGATCAAAGTTTGATATTAATGTTCTTCAGTTACCGCTGCTCCCTCTTGGGGTGAGGACAGTAATTCATTCTCAAAAAATATTCACTCCTTGGTATCTCCCCTAAGGCAACTAGTTGGTCCCCAACTGTACTCTGTGTTTTGTGGTAGCAGTGTCTGCCCACTGACCACTGCACTGAACTGTCACCAAATAATACTCAGCTGAGAACAGCTCTCAGTCCCTGTGCTGGAGCCCAGGTTAGATTTCTACTGCAGAAAGGCGCTGTGTGGCACACATGACTTGAATTTGGTTCCCATTCCTAGCCTTGGTCTGTTGGGCAATGTCAAGCGAGTCATTTCTCTTTCCACTGCTCAGCCAAATTCTTGTTTAATATGCTTTGTAATCTAATGATGAAAGGCATTACAAATTAATGTAATCTGATATAAACTGATGTATCTGCCTCATGTTTACGTCAGTGGGTACCAGAGAAAGATCACACCCTTGCTATTTTATGATTTAATAGAAGACTGTTAGGATGTTATGTGCAAGTGTCCCAGACACCTCATCAGGATTCTGCAGCTGAGCACAGCTGCAGAAATGGTTGTTAGTCTTTAAGAAGACAGAATTCACAAGGTTGCTAAAAATGGGGGGCTGCAGTGCCCAGCAGCTGTCAGCACCACGGCTGTTCGTTTGCATTTAGGATTGCAGCATCTGCTGCCAAAACAATCACTATTTCATCCTGTCTTCTTAAATCCCTGCAGAATATTCCTCAATGTCTCCCAGAATGACAACACAGCACTGCGGCGGATGAACTTGAGGTCCTTCCTGATGGCCCCTTTGCAAAGGGTCACCAAGTACCCCCTGCTGCTCAGCAGAATCATCAAGGCCACCACCGAGTACCACCCAGACCATGGCAGCCTGCGGGAGGCCAAGAGCCGCATCGAGTCCCACCTGGAGCACATCAACATGAAAACCAAGCAGGAGGGGAACGCGTGGACCCTCCGATCCTTTCGCCAGGACAGCAAGAAGAAGAGGGAAGTCATCAACATCGAGATGAGAGAAACTGCCCTCAAAACTGTCGGTTGGCTGCGGGAGGAAACTCGGTTTGTGATGGAGGGGTCTCTGCAGCTGGCCCAGCCCCCTGACGGCCAGTGGGTGAAGAAAGGCAGCAAGACCCTGAAGTTCCAGAACATGCAGGTCCTCCTCCTGGTGAACATGAAACGTGTGTCTGAGTCCAGCCTGGAATCAGCCGAGCCAGGGCCTGTGAAGGATGCAGTGCTGGTACTCATCAGGGACAAAAATAACGGGAAGTTCCATTTGCTCAGGGAGCCCTTGAGGCTGAGTAATTGCATCGTCTCCACTGATCCCGACTGTGACGACACCTTTGAACTCATTGAGATCAGGCGGGAGGCGTTTGTGTTCCGGGACAGCGACCGGGCGCGGACTCACCACTGGTTCAGGCAGATCAGGCGCTACTCCAGGGAGCTGGGCTCCTGGAAGAAGCGGCGGAATGCGCTGCCCAACATCATGATCAGCACTCCTCACACCAGGCCCTGAGTCCTGCACGGGCAAGCTCGGCTTGACCAGTGCCACGTGCAAAGACCGTCGAGAGCCCCAGTGGCCTGAACTTGCTCCATGGACAACACGGGGAGGAGCCTGGTACCCAAAGACTCCTAATAGCACTGGAAGCAAACACCACAGCCTGGTGCTGGTCTCCAGCCTCTGGACTCACAAAAGTTCGTGGCTCGTGTATATACAGAGATGGGCTCCCCTCAAGGAGATCACTGAAGGATAATAATTTAACTTGTTAATATTGCACTGCAGGAGAATGATGTATGATGCTTGCCATTGCATGGATTGTGTTGAAAGCCAGTCTTGACAATGAGAGAGGTTTCCACTATTGACTATATTTCATCAGCATTAGGTAAAGCCAGGGTATTCAGCAAAATTAGGTGCAGTATTATGCAACAGAGGATGAAAGCTGGAAAAAAATATGTTTTCCACCACTACTCCTAAGGACTGTGTTTCATTATTCACCTTTGTATATTCAGTCAAAACACTTGTTTAAAAAGAAAGGCCTTTCATCTTTAATCCGAATCAAGTAGGTATCAATTTGCTCAGATTCAGCTGCATGCACACAGCAAAAAAAAAAAAGCAAACATGAATAAAAGGAGTTCTTGCTCTCTGACACATAAACCCCACATATGTGTAGAGCCTGTAGAAGAGCAGCACACCCCCAGTGAGAGTCTGTTATTTAACTGACTTAGGGACTGGAACATAATGCTGCATTTGAAATATCTCAGAAGTATATGTAAATACAGCTCTGCTACCACTGATAGTGAATTTAAGAGTTTGCAATTATTTAAATGATGTAATCTAGTGTATTTCAAAATTTAATTGAAAGGAACAATTTACATTGTACTGTAGAGTAACATAAAAGGTTTTAATAATTATGTTTCAATTACTTCAGGTGGGTATTTTTTAAAAATATTTGTATTCTGGAATATGTATTTCACTTAATATGGGTGGCATTCAGATGAGCAATGTGCCTATGTCTGCTCTGTGGATCCCCTGAACAGAATTCAGGGCTACTCCAAATGAGACTGGGAGAATGGTACAAACCTGCTACTCAGATTCTCACTAGACAACAGCAGACTGGCACAAACCCTTTTGCTCTGGAGCCAAAACTGGGGCCACAAAGGACTCCCCCATAAGGTCCAGCCTCTCTCAGTTCCTCAGCAGGGAAATGATTCGAAGCTGAACAATGGTAAAAAGGCAAACAGGGTTTAACCTTTTCAGCCTGACATTACCACTGACCGCTGCTTTGCAAAATGTCACGCTGTGACTTACACGGCAAAGGCCAGATTTCAGCCTGGAGGCTAAATTAAAGGAGCCTAAATTTTGGTCCATGGATCTGGGAGGACAGCCTGTAAATGTTCTTTCAGGCCCACGGGGTAAAGACAAAGCCAATCAGTATTATTCACTACCAACAAAATATTTTTGTTACAGGCATTTATTTCACAGGAGGATTCACACAAGCACATTTGTGTATTTCTCCAGAGATCAACCAGCATCAAAAGTCACCAATGAAGGCAGACAGAAACCATCTTCACAAAGGTAGCCCTAGTCTTGTAAAGTCACCACTGACCCAGCACCTGAGCAAGCCTCAAACTGTGCCCGGTGCTTTGTCCTCTGGCCACAGCTGCCAGGGCTTGTTGCACTGCTCCAGGCACTGCAGTAGACGCCACTGACATGTGCCTACTGGCTGTATTTTATCTTGTTCTGCAGCATCCAGCATTTTAGTGCTTCATCTTGTCCTTGAGGAAATGGGAAGATTTGCATCATCTGGAGGGTACCCAAGACATGAGCGTGGCCACACACAGCTGAGCTCTGTAGCGAGCAATAGCTGTCAAAACGATTGTAAGGGCAGCAGCCTGGCTCCGTCAGGTGAGCTGGAATTCCTTCCAGCTCTTTCTAATCACTAGACAATAAACTGTTTGTTCCCCCAAAATGTGCACTGAGCAATGAGTGAAGAGCACGAGGCATTGCTTTTAGTTTGCTCTTTGTTTTTCACAGAGACAGATGCCTGAGCAGAGCAGCTGCTGGAGGAAGATTTCTCTTATACTGTCATGACAGATCTCATCTATGAGCCTTCAAGCCCCATTCACTTCACATGCAGAAAGCAACAGCTTGTAGCACCTTTGTCTTCTCTCCCAAGACCACAATGGCACAGCCACCGTCTCTTCATTTCTCTGGGGCACCTCTGACAAGGGAAGGCATAGGTACAGTAACAGCCTAATTTATCCAAACAGCAAGTGGCTTTCACAGCCACACAAAGCTGCTGCTTGCTGGAAAGTTTTCAATTACTTTCCAGCACAGCGATTTTCTCCACATCAAGTCAGGCTCGAAACCACCAGTAGACCATTTGTACAGTCATATCTTTAAATCAAGATACTTTCAGCCAGCCTGGCTGTTCAAAAAGGTTAGAGAACAATAAGTGTACGTAAAAGGTCTGATATTTAGCATCAATCTTATGTTTGGCTGTTTGTTCAATTTGTCAGATTCAGGGTTTTTCTAGGTATCACAGGAAGCACCTGCCTGCCAGGGTCCTGTAATCATGGCCTATTTCCTCTGAACCAGACAAACTCTCCCCAGAAGAAGGTCCATGAATAATCACCGGTTACTGAGTTATGAGCAGGATGTGTAGTTGGTGCTGTAGTCCTGTTCTAAAAACCTGCGGCCAAGGAACAGTAAGTGCAAGCCCTTTGATCTGGGACAGCTACGGGAAGCGACAGTGGGATTGCTGAACCTGTCAGACTGGACAGAGGTTGTGCTTCCAACGCATGCTCCTTTTATGTACCCGGTGTTCAGCTGCTCGCCTGCCTGTAAATTACAGCTGTTGAAAGGGAACACGAGCAGGGAACAATCCCTGTGGCCCTGCAAGTGCCTGTGGTGTGGGGTGAGGCAGCACAGGAAGGGCAAGAGTGTCAACACACTGACAAGGCAGTAGATTTCCATAATCCTCAGGCACCCTTCTTAACTAGATGATCCCTCTCCTGGGAAGTTCCAGGTCTTTCAGTATCACATGTACACATCTTACTTGGCAGCCATGGAGATTAGTTGTGCTGTATTTTTCCATTTCTGATTAACAAACTGACAAAATGCTATTATAACCCAGGGTACTTGGGAACAGGGTTGTCTGCAAGCCAAGAAAGCAATTATTTGTTCTAAGCTTGCCGTCCTAGGTCTCCGTAATATTTTTACGCCTCTCATTGTCATGACTGACAATACTAAGATTACTTTTCAAGACTCCTGCCCACTGAACTTACCCAGCTAGTACAAGCAGACCTTTCTGGAAGTACCCCTTGTCAGGGGAAAAAAGAGAAAGTTGGTTACTCCCTTGCTTTATCAGAACTCATAAATGACCTTTAAAAAGAATTTAGTATAAGCCTTACTGGTCATTTACCAGGAAAACAACAAAAGACAGTCTTTATTTTTAGAGTCCACGTAGTTATGAGCTCTGAAGGCAGACACACAAGACGACAAAACACTGGATTAAGAGCCCCCTATGAGCTCAGGTCCCAAGGAAAGAAAGAATAGCTCCTTTATGAGTCATGAGGCTGGGTGAGAAAGCCTGAAAAAAAACATGGAGATGGAGAGCGAATACTTCAGAGGGCAGACGCTTCTGCTTTAGTGAATAGAGATCCTCTCCTTTATGGTGTCCTTGTACTTTCCTGGTTGTCCTTAACAGAAGTGCAGATGGGGAAGGGGTGCTCAGTGTGGGTCTCCACTATCTGATCAAGAGCACATCTGAAAGGGAGAACCAGCTTTGGTCTGGCAGCAAGTAGTTGTCATTTGAGACTGAGATTGACCTCAGCATACGCCAAATCCTGAAGAAAGCTCTGAGATCATCTCAGATCTCCTGACTTTGCTGCACGTGAATTCATAATGCAGCAGAAGTCCCAGAATTTATTTTTTTTTCTCCCAGCAGGAGATTCTGGTGAATCTTGCACTGCCTTGCTTGTCCCTGACATGTTCAAAGGGAAAAAAGTTTAAATCTTCTAGCACCATGTCAAAGATCCCTTCAGGGGTCATGGATGAGGCAGCTGTAGTAACTCTCATTTTGTGATGTCAGCCGTGTCTCCTCTTACGTGCGTGCTGGGGAACTGGGTAAGATTTAGCTGGAACTAGGTTGACATTCTCTGACTTGAAACTGGAAAAACCTGGAACTGAAAGCAATGGAGGAAACTGTCCTCCCAGAGATCAGATAAATATTCAAAGCTCTCACTGTCAGCGTTGAGTGACCTGTCACTACAGTGGAGTATGAAGGAGCAAAACATCTTACTGATCAGTCAAATGAAGGAACTGCCTTATTTCTCACGTGCTGCTGCAAAGGAGCAATCTGACCAGACATAGGTACAAGCAATGAAGAAAAAAGGAAGTTTTTACAGTAACACTGGACAAAAAACTCCAGACAAGCCGTAAAGGCACTCATTAGGAAAGAATACACCTCCCCTGGGAAGCTGAAGGTGATCCCCTAAGGGAAACCTTTCTACAACGTGATGGAAATGTTGAGTGATAGGAGCAGAATTCCTGTTCTTCAGCAGAGATGGAAGAACACTTCAGGGCAATCAGAAAACAGGCAGAGCATCCTCCAGCACTGGTCCCTGCCCAGGCTTGACTGGGAGCAGTTACACAGCTGGAAAGAGTTGAAAAGCTGGCATTAGGCTCTACATCCATTAGCAAGGATTAACATAATAATAATTTGCAACTTTCCAGCTCAAATCCTGCCCCAGTGTGATCTCCACCAGTGCAGGCTTTGCATCCCAGAGAAATTATCTCAGCTGCAATTGAGAAGACCCAGTCTGCAAACAGCCCTCTCAGGGAAGGTTCTCTGCATGGAATCAGGCAAAGGATTTGTTTGCAGTGGAGGCCCAGGTGATTTGAACCCTTCCCTCCCAGGACAGGAACTGCCCTTGTAGGGAAGACCTGCATCAAGCATCACTCTGGGTGCTGTGGGCAGGGCTGGCAGATGGGAGCATCAAGCCTGGAGATCACAATAAAGTCACAGAACAGATCCCATGACTAGTACCAGGAGTAACCAAACCAAGCAAAGAGCACAAGGCCTTTATAGCCCTGGACTGTTTCACAGGGGCTGAAATCTCTGTCTTTTTCCTCCCTTAAGGCTTTCTGCAGTCCCTGCTGAAGTCTCCAACAGGCTGTGGTGATTGTCAGACTTGACAGCAGGCTGTGAGAGCTGCACAGGGCCCTGGAAGCAGCCAGCTCACTCTCTCTGTGGGGCTGGGAGCCAGCAGACTTCCAGGGGCGAAGAGCACCTTGCAGAGCTCAGGCTCTTACATTTTCCCCAGGGCAGATGTTTGTACACCCAGAGCGTGAACGTGCAGGTGAACGAGCTCTCACACAAGGAGTGTATTCCTCCTTTCAAGAAAGGGCTGGTTTTAGAACAGCCCTGTTTTCCTTGGGCAGGGCAAGCCCCCAGCACTGGCCAACCAATGCAAACCAGAAGTGTCAGTTTAGAGTGACAGTAAACAGGCAGTGAAGCCTGCAAGGAGATACTCATCTTACCTATCTCATGCCTGACCCACAACACACAGACAGGAGATACAGAACAGATAGGACTCTTCCTTTTGAAATCAAAACACCCATTTCATGGCACTCCAATAATTCAGCAGGGAGAGGCTCTGAACAACCCCTACACACCCTTTAGTAGAGATGCACTGCAGCATCCAGTGACAGTACTTGAACAAGAGAAGATGGACTGCAGATGTGTGACAGGTCAGCAGGCAAACACAGACCCCCAGAGTCATCCACATTCACTTTCTGCTCCCCTTAATTGCCTTGGTGTGTAATGACCTTGGCTGGCTGAAAAACCTGGATGACACTCTGTAGCTCACTCACTTTGCGGTGAAAGAAGGCAAATTATTTACCCAGAGAGAAAATCCTTGGCAATCCTATCAAAACGGGAAGCAGTTAAATTACTGCAAGAAAAATCAAACCATTTACCACGTGGTGTTACAGCTCAGAGCATACTGAAAGCTGGCACCACAGGGAGAGGAAGAAGCCTCCCTCCACGCAGTGGCACAGTATGGAGGGGGGACTGTGTGATGCACCAGGTCAGGAGCCAACACTGCTGAAAAATAAAGATTGTTTCAGCTAAATCAGTTCCTTGATCCAGTTCACTGCGCAAAGATGTTTTCTGGCACCAGGAAAGGGCAGCCTGGAGGTGATAACATGTCCTCTAACAAGTGCCAGTTTAAAGAGGTGGCTGGACTGGCTGCAGTTAATCAATTCCAGCAGGCAGAGCCCAGCTCAAGAGCCAGCCCCAAGGTCTATTGTGCATCTTGCTCACCCCCGCTTCCCAAACTGTTTCAGGTCAGCACTTTCATTGATTTGCTGGGCTTGAACAGGCAAGGCTATAAATAAAGAGCCATTAATCAACTATTTAAGTACCCTTTTTACTGAAATAAAGAAAACCCACAGAAATGACATCAAGATGGAAAAATCCAAACAAACAAGTTAGCGAATACAAAGACGATCCAAGAGAGCACTCCCGAGAACACACTTGAGGCTGAAGTGGCTCAGGAACAGCCGTGCTGGGTGTTGAGTCAGACTCTCCAGTGCTCCTGTGCTCTCTCACTGCCCTCCCAGCTGCCAGCACACACTGCGCAGTCCATTCAGTACCAACAGGAGACACTTGTTCAGAGTTCAAGTGCATCTGATTCACTATGAGCCATCAACCTTCTGCAGCCCACTGCCATTCCCTGCTCCTATTCCCCCTGGGAAAGGGAAGCATCAAAGAGACACCCCCTTCTCTACTCAAGTCCTTCTGGGTTTTCCCTTCTTCCCTCTGCTCCCAGCTCTGGGACAGGAACACAGCTTACCATTTAGGATCAGAGTAATGTGCAGATTCTCTGTCAAGGTAACAAGGTCCTACAGGCTACCTTGGTGCAGAGGAAGCTACAAAAGCATCCCCATCTTCCCCTGCTGCTGCCTAGGGAGAAAGTTAGTGGTTTTCTTTTCCCTTCTCCAGGCCCAGGCTGGGAATGAGCTGTGTAGCCTGGCTCTTGCTAATGATGCTTTTCCAGAGGACAATGCTAGGCTCTCCCAAGACGTAGAACAGGAAAGAACGAGGTGTTTGCTAAACACCCTCTGAGAACACAACGCTGAGTGTCTCTTTCTTAGGCACTTGCTCTTCACAGAGCCTTAGACAGAAGGATCCCACACCTCGCACCTCTGTAAGCCCTAAGTAAGAGCCTTGCTCTTCCAGTTGTCTCTCCCACAGTACCTGCCCCTGTGGCACAGCACTGCTCCATCCCCACCAGCTCTCAGAACCCACCAGCAAATGCTGGCAGACATGGGATCTAGTGAAAGGCTGCATTAGGCACACAGGATCCCGTGTCAGGAAGCAGACCTGCTGCATGACCAAATGCAACTGGAGCACCTGGGACACAAGTCAGCGCAAAGCCTTAACCAGCAGCTGCCCTGCCACATGGCCTCACATCTCAGTTCCACATGCCAGGAGTCCTCTAACCTAAGACACACCAAACTGATGCTCAGGACACCCTTCTCTATTCCCCTGCTCCCATGAATTTCCTGTGTGACCTTGAACTGCACAGCTGTGTCTGCACAGCCTTAGAGTGTTGGTTTACCCCCCGTCTGTGGTTTGGGCAGTAAAACTGGCTTCAGCTCCTTCCTTCCTCACACCTCCACAGCGTTAAGTCAAGAAATGAGCAAACACTGGCACAGGGCAAGAACAAAGAAATACTTTGAAAGCTGTTACATGGCCATGGGGCTCAGGAAGTTACACCCTCCTTTTCTTCAGCTGTGAAAGAGGGATATTACCATCTCCCTGTGTTAGGTGACATAAGATACAAAGGATGAGGACAAACATGAAAGATTATGAGATGCTCTAAAGACAATCTTGCCACCTCTTGGATTGGTAATGATGAACTCCATCTCTCCTATTTTACTTGGTGAAATCGCTCAAAATTTAAAAAAATATTTTTAAAAAAAGCCTATGAAATCTGTTTGCAGCTTGACATTGCACTTGCCAGTGTTAGGAGTGCGCCACTTAACAGCTACAGCCGAGGGGCGGAACTCCATTATTGTCCAAGGACAGCTGAAGGATGAACTGAAATGCTGGTATTCCACAACAGGCTCCCAGCAAGGGAAGCAAATAACAGCAGATGATCAGACAACAGGCAGAGGTACCAAGTGGCCAAAATCAAAGAAAGCTTTTATTGGCCAAGATAACCAAGAAATAATTTTCTTCCAATAAACAAAACAACCCCCTAACTCTAACAGTTGTAAATTTTCACTAAGAAACCGAAACACTAACAAACTCCGCATAAACTTGACTGTTCCCATTCATCCTCTGAAGTATTCCTCCTCCTCCTGAAGAAGTTAGCTGTTCTCCTTAGCCCTCCTGCACCACCAGCAGTAGGAGAATGGCAAAACTCAAAGTCATTTAGGACAAGAGACCAAGCACATGGGGAGGCATGAGTCTGTCCACTTACACACATGAAAGAGGCTGCTGGTGTTTGCAAACATCTTACATACTTACCTGGAAGCAGAAACTTCCCTGTTTCTGGAGATACAAACATTTTACTACACAAAGTATAGTTTTGTGGTGTTTTTTTTTTAATCCCAGGTACAGCTGTGGCCTGTACAGGTTTTTACAACTCAGACACCACCTGCAGTTTATCACTTTACACTTCTCTATTCAGAAAACTTGGAAGTTAAAAAAACATAAAAATTGGTCACACTGAGTTCTCACGGCAAATCATTATTTAGAACTCTGCATTTACTCATGCCAGTAAAACAAATACCAGACAGAGAAAGCAGGTGTCTAAGAAAACCTTGCTCTCCCTGGTAACTGAAATCATGGTGGAAAGAAAAAATACGACAGACATTGAGAGAGAGAAAGACAGAGAAAGGGAGAGAGAGAGATATGCCGGGTTGCAAGACACCAGTTCCAATGGAGGAATTCTCAGCAGTATTTTCACTCATTTCTCAATTATAGGGGATACATTAGCAGAAACCATTAAAAAAGAGATCTGGTTCATAAACAGTTATGTAAATTTGTTCAACTTACATAGGTGAAAATTNAGACAGAGAGAGACAGAGAGAGACAGAGAGAGACAGAGAGAGACAGAGAGAGACAGAGAGAGACAGAGAGAGACAGAGAGAGATGCCAGGTTGCAAGACACCAGTTCCAATGGAGGAATTCTCAGCAGTATTTTCACTCATTTCTCAATTATAGGGGATACATTAGCAGAAACCATTAAAAAAGAGATCTGGTTCATAAACAGTTATGTAAATTTGTTCAACTTACATAGGTGAAAATTGAAGAAACAAAAAGGCAAAAAAAAAAAAAAATCAGTGTCTTAAGAAAAAGTCAGTATTTACACACTGTGTTTCTTAAAAGATCCCATGTGTCTGCACTGAGCTGTGTGCTGTGCACACATCTCTGAGGGTGTGTGAGCAGAGATAGCCACAGCCCTTCCCTGACAGAGCACAGAAGCAACACTACAAACTAATGGGAATCTCAGCTCATGGGAGTTACTGACTACTATTGCTGCTGTGCAGAGAACGGCACTGTGTGTTTGACGGAGGAATTCCACTGGAAACAGAGTCTCCTGTCCTAATCTAGACATGATTTTACAAAACATCTAACACATGTACTACACCTTTTGTAAGAAAATAGAGAGCAGCTTTGAGCTGCAGTTCTTCTAAACTACTGTAGGAAGGCTTCTCTAGGTGCTTCCTAAATTGGCAACCATCTGAGGTAATCGATGATGCTGTTCCAAAGAGCATCCTTCACTTCTCCCCGCCTGCACCAACTGTTGCCTCCTTATTGAGTCCTCTGATCGACAAGTCGTAAACCACTTCCTCAATTTTCTTGACATCGTATTTCAGGCCGTCGTAGCGTTTCCTCAGGGAGTCATTCTTCAGGTTGAGGAGGCGGAAGCCAGAATCCAGCTCATTGATAAAGGTTGAGATGCGGAGAGGACGAGAATAGTCTCCAGCTGTGACACTGTTCACTGCCAGCCTGGCCTGCGAGAGGAGACACCGGAGAATGTCGGCACAGCGCCCACCCACATCACGTCACATCAATCACCTGTCCCCATCAGTTACTGTACCAAATGAAGCACTTGTGTTCCAGGCAGTCAGATTATTTGTACTTAGATCTACCTTTCTGCTGACCATAGTTCTGGCTTTTCAATCAAATGACTAGTTTAAATCTTAAGACTATCACTGAGGAACATGCAGAGAAGCATCTTGCTACAAGTTCAGATCAAGGTGTTGTGTAGCATAACTTCCAGGAACAACTCAGGAAAGCTAAAAAACACATTATTTTTATTTTTAAGGTGAGTTTCAAACCAAATACATGCATGAATATCTTTCTTACCAGCTCACTGGCCAGAGTTAATACACCAGAAAGATAATCTTCAATGTCCAGGTGAAAGCCCCGTTCTCGATCAGCTTCAACTGAGACAAAAACAGAGCACTGATGAGGTGGTGCTGAGCATGAGCAAACCCAGCCATCTTAAATTGCATTTGTTTACTGGCACTAATTTGAAATATCAAATTTATGAAATATTATTACAAAATAAAAGTCAGCCTTTTCCTGTATGTGATGTAATTACAGCCTCTCAGTTCTTGATTCAGCATCTTGTACATCCTCAACTGTACATCCAACAGGGTAACTGGGTTTACATCTATATACAGGATGTATTTTCCTTACTTTTTCAATTCTTTTGCTCTGTGAAGATACAATTCTTTTATGGCAAAGAATTTAATCTGTTTTACACACTTTTTAAATATCAAAAGCAAGAAGTTAGAGAAACAAGCTCTCATCTTTGTGTTATTCTTTTGGTGCATTTACATACTTTGAATGAATGGCCTTCATTGATGAAGAACTTAATAATGACTAAATACTTCTGTTAATATTAGGTTTGCCAATTTCCGTCTTCTGAGAATTTGTTGTTTATACAATGAAATCAACTACCAGATAAACTCTGGAACCGATTTCTCAAGAAGAAATTAAGTTCTGCTGTTTCCCTGTACCTCTGAAAGCTACAATGTCCAAGGTCAGAAGCTTTTTCTCTTTGGTTACAACATTAACTTACTGCCAAGTATTTCTGCAACAGCTTCTCGGGTCACTAATGTTTCTGACTCCAGGTAGACTACAAATGCTGCCAGGAACACCAGCCGCTGCAGCACAAACCTCCAGTGCTCATGAAACCTGCAGAAGAAACACCAGGTCAAGGTATAAATTATTAATGTTTATTACCGGAGCGTTAGGCAACAAGCACAGGTTATGTGTGTGATGTGTTTTCTGCCTTTCCACAGTGCATTTTGCAGTATATTTGGTTTATCAAAATGACACCAGCTAAAAGACATCTCCTTGGTACTCCAGAACTCCACACCCTGGTTTCCACACCGGACGCTGACATTTGCCTGCCCCTCTCACACACCTCCTCAGCTCCCAGGTTTTCCAGGTTGTGTTGCCCGCAGACAGCCAGGGCTTTCCCTCCCACCCTCCCTCAGCAGATCTGAGCTGACAAGATTCTTGTTCCTTGAAATGTTCCTGCCAGGCACTGTCCCCTTCTGGCAGCAACAGAACACAAAGGTGACAGCTTCATTTAGTGTCTGCAGAACCAAACAGCCATTTCATGACAGATTTAGAGCTCTGCTTCCAGAAACGCCCCAAACCGAACAACTTAACTGAAATTAACGGAGCAGCAAATGCTCTGCTCCCAGATACAAGGGCAGCTCCAGCAGAACACCAACTTCCTAAGCTTCCCTTTTTCTTTTTTAAGAAAGTTTCTAGAAAAATAATTCAATACTGAATATTTTTAGTGAAAAGTTATAGAGTTTGAGCAAAAGCATTTTTACCTATGCTGATAAAAACCTCACACTTGTCTACCATGATTTACTTTTCAAAGAGAAAGAAGCATTCAGCCCATAAACCTTTCCATCATTATTCCAAAGCAATGATGCCAAATGCCCAAACAATTCCCATATATATCTGTGTCTGGCTGCATGTGATCCTGCACACCTGTAATACTGATCAGCAGGAAACTTGGTCTTCAGAGACTCCATCTGTGTCCTCACGGTACCAAAGTGCTCACGAGCCTTCTGACACTTCTTTGGGACTGAAAAAGAAACAGCACAGCATTCAGGAAATGAATACATTCAGAAAATGGATATTTGACAGGCAACAGAGGTTTGCAAACAGAGTTTTCCGGTGCAGACAGTGCTATTTATGCTTCTTTCTTGCCCAAGATAGGCTACTGAATCAATCTGAGAAGTATTCCTGGTCACAGCATGAGCCATAGAGGTAAAGCAGAAAGACTCTGGAATTCCAGGCTGATCTGCTCCGGGCCTTTGTTTTGAACTTGAGCCAAGATGTGCCAGCAACAGCCAGATCCCAAGCAATGGAACAGCACTGCACACAGCAGCTGGCCCCAAAGGAAACACACACACACACACACACACACACCAAGCACTGCTGCCAGACAACCCTCACAGTCAGAGGAAAAGCAACTTTTCTTTCTCCATATTAAAATCTTACCCTATTTTTTTTCTAATCCATCAGTTTGGTTACATGAGGTGCAACATCCCTTCAGGAAACTATATTTCCTGCTTTTTATGATGTATTTGAAGAGCCTGGGTTTCAGCCTGTCCAGTGTCTGTTACAGCTCTGCAGAGAAACGATCTCTTGTTCCTGCAGCAGCCACTGCCACCTCCCGTTTGCACACAGAGTTACAGCCCCGCTGCACCTGCAGTGCCAGCGACCGACCAAAGGGCTCAAACCACAGCTTCACTGCAGCACTCCCACAGATCCTGGTCACAGCCCAAAAAAGGCCCAAGATCAACCTGACAGGCCCTCCCGCATCTTCATGTACAGAAGCCAGGATTATTCACAGAACCTAAATCTGAAAGCTGTGATGGTTTTTACCAAACAAGGTCTAATAGGAGTCAGTTAAGTGTGATTATAAAACTTCTTTCAGTTAATAACACATAATTTCTGTTTTTTAAAAAAAAAGGGAGGAGAATGACATGCAAAAAATAAAAGCTTCAGGAAGCAGAATGTGGGAGTGCTCCATGTGGCAGCCAGGACGAAGGAGCTGTGTGAAGCTCACTGAGAGCTACAGGGTTGCCTCAGTCGTGTGAGCCATCACGTGGCTGGGGGACAGAGTAAGGGACATATTCACATTTGGCTTCTGCCAAAGGAACCTGTGACGAAAATAAACGATCCTTACTGTAAAGGCTCAGACAACGCCCAGTGACACACACAACCCCCAAATTCAAACCATCCTTGCACATCCTCAGGTATCATCTCTGATGTTCTGCTCTTGTGAGAGCAGACACACCGAGTTGGCTCCCAGGCTCCAGGGGCCCCAGCTGTCACCCAGAGTGCAATCAGACAACAGCAGGATGCAGCACACACGGCCCTGCCCGGCTTTCTGAGCAGTTCTCCAACTCCATTTGAGACAAGGAGCCAAGGAAGCCTGTGCAAGATGACATTTTTACAGCCACTGCCTGGTACAGGAAGCTGTCCTCCATCAAACTCCCAACTATCCCATGGTTCTACTAGCAGAGCTCACCCCACCCATCACCCTTCTCTGGTAGGACAGATTGCTCAGCCCAGAGCAAACCCTCTCCCTGCTCCCACTGGCTTTCTGTTGTCTCTTTGAGTTTTCATCACTCCCTCAACTGAGGATGCAGGAATAAACAAAGGATCAACCAGGAGGCTGCAGGAAGAAGTAAATCATCTCCCACTTAGGCTGGCACAAGGGGTAGGGAACAACTGGCAAAACAGCTTCATCTGCAACTCAGGGCAACACAGCTACAGCTGTTACTCTGTCACCTGTGAATCTGTAGTAATTAACAGATTTTTTAGTTCTTTATTATTAGTTTATGTAGTTTATTCTCATTTAATATTTTTCTAGTTCAATGTGGTTTATTAATAGTGTTAATAGTATTCCTTAGAAAAAATAAGTATAAGGACAAAGAAATCTTCACGTTACAAAGTACAGCCAGAACTCTGCTGCAATGAGAAAAATCCTCTTTCATAGTTACAGGAGTCACTGTTTATCTCCTTTTAATCTACTAAGGAAGAATCATTCTAGCTTCTTAGCAAAAATGACTGACTCAAATACTTGTACTAACTCAAACAACGAGATGCTGTAGGAAACCAAACAGCCATTTAAGGTACTACACTGCAGAACGAAAACTGTTCTAAAATAAAACTGTAGTCTGAGCATGTGACAACTGACAGGTGCTATTTATCCCCAACAATGCTTCTGTTAATTTGCACTATATTATTCTGCTTTAAACTTTTATTAATCTAAACATTTCTTAACTTTCTTTACTATGCTTGTAGTTGATGACCAATTCACAGGTGTGTTATTGTGAGTTAATTCCTGACCTATTATGCATTAACTCATTATTTTTGCAAGAATCATAAGATGAGGCTTTGGGGTTCTTGTTTGGGGTTTGGTTTTGTTTTGTTTTGCAGTTTCTAGTTGGTTTTGTTCTTCTCTTTTTTTTTTAATTTTAACTATTCCAAATCTCTTCTCAGACTCCTCAAGTTCCAGGACCAGGTCCCTCCAGGAATTACAAATCAAGTGAAAATACACCGAACTGAACATGGGCCTCTACTATTAAATGCTTGAAAGCAACTCTGAAGTTGTTACCCACACGATGACCATGGATCTTCCCAGGTTAGAGGAGTGAGTGTCTGCTTGTGTAAACAGCCACTCAGCAGCTCTGATTTCCAGCACTGCCAGGTCTCCCAAGCAGATGGAACTCGCACCTGCCTGCACAGGTCACACCTCAGGTGCTGCTCATTGCTAAACACAGACCCTCCCCGAGGCCAGAGGAACCCCAGGCCTCCAGCTCCAGCCCCAGTGTGCCGGGGAACCTCATCAGGCTGAAAACAACCAGTC
Source organism: Cnemophilus loriae (assembly GCA_013397755.1). Classification (NCBI taxonomy): domain Eukaryota; kingdom Metazoa; phylum Chordata; class Aves; order Passeriformes; family Corvidae; genus Cnemophilus; species Cnemophilus loriae. Next base: position 262,551 of record VZTF01002407.1, read on the forward strand.
AGCTCTGCAAGTGAGTAAAACAGCACCTGGGGAGGCTTGTTCTGTTCCCCTTCATAGGGTGGCCTGCACAAATTCCTCTCAAGAGTTTCTACCAAAGTCAGAATAGTTGCTTCTTCTCACAAGACCTGACTGGGAAAAAACCCAGCTCTCAAGTGACATATTTAAGTTTATTCCAGTAGTTTCACCAGTAAGCTGAGAAATGAGGGGGCAGAAAGAGCACAGTTGACACCTGGGCCTGCAGAGCTGCTCTCGTGGCCTGAAGGAAACGGGCTGGCCCAGAAACATTCTGTCCAACATCTCAGAAGCCTGGAACCAGGCTGACAACAACCCAAAGCCCCAAGGCTGCAGAACAATTCCTGCCGTCACTCAAACAGACATCAAGGGCAGCTCCTGCTTCTTCAGCCTTGCAAATTCTTTTTACAATTTGCTGTATTAAACAGATTTTATACACACACACAGAACCTGTTTTGTACAAACCAAACTAAAGTGGGCTCCCCTCCATCCCAGTCCCTCCTGAACACCCCCTCAGCACTCAGCACTGCAGATTTTGGGGTGTGAAGAGATGGGACAGGGGCACTGAGACAGAGGCCCGACAAGTGATGGTAACACAATCTACGTGCATGCCACTTACAGGGAGACCTAAGAGCCAACTCAGCAGCCCAGGACGTGAACACCTAGAAGAGAACACACTGCTCTGCACCGAGACAGAAAAGCACTACGCTAGGGAGGGGAAAAGGGGACAGAACGGTGTTCCCTAAGGCTGAATTGCAGCTTTACTACTTGTCTGGCTTGAAACCTCCCAGCTGCGCCCTCCTCTTCCCAGCAGCCTCCGAGAAGCCCCCGCTGGACGCCCCGGGAGAGACTGGAACCTGGAAAAGGGCCGCCGGTACAGGGGACCTGCGTGCTCCGAGGGGCACTCCCGCCCCCCGGCTGCTCCCCGCTGCCCGGGGGCGGCGGCGCGGGACTCACTGTGCTGGAAGCCGGGCCCCTGGTGCACGCCCTGCAGCAGCGTCAGGATCTCCCGCGCCGTCTGCTCCAGCGCCTGCACCACCTTCCGGATCTCCTGCGGGCACAGCGCGCCGTCAGCCGAGGCACCGCCCCGTCCCGTCCCGTCCCGTCCCGTCCCGTGCCGTGCCCGTCCCGCCCGCCCCGGCACCTCTCGGATGTCCTGGTCCTGGCCGAGCGCGCCCTGCAGCGCCGCGAACATCTCGCTCACCGACATGGTGCCGCCGCCTCCCGCCCACGGGGCCTTCCGCGCCGCCGGCG